>CM023450.1:77478163-77700663 GCA_013339765.2 Haemaphysalis longicornis
GAACAGCTGGCCCAGTTTTTTACGGTAATGAGTTTAAGCACGTGTTAATGGCCCAGCTGCTTCCCTCGTTTGAACTTCTGGCTCTGCACAACGATGTCGTACTTTTCCTGCTTCGCCCAAGTTTTAATGGCCCGCCTTCTAACTTTTTTTTTGTTGATGAGAGAAATAACACAAACCACAACAAAATTCCAAGCGTTCAACTTTTCTTGCGTTAAAACATCTACCTTTGGTCCAAATAAACGCCTCAAGGGAGCAAGGAAGCGATAACTGCCTTTTGCAATTATCGGTGGCACAGCAGTTCGCATTAAAAATGGAGCCATTATTTTGAAGCACGAAAACTTAACTTTGAATGAATGCAGCATTTTAAAGCGTTTAATTACTGAAGTTTTAAAGTACTAAATTTATATTTCATTTTGCACGTCTAGTTTCTCGAAAATGTTATATGACAAAAATATTATAGTCCTGCTACGAAACACGACGTGGAATATTTTTTCACAAAAGATGCTATTTCGCCAAATATCAAACTTTAAATTGATTGATTGATTTGATCGATTGTACGGTTTAACGCGCCGACGCAATGCAGGCGATGAGGCGCGCCGTAGTGGAGGGCTCCGGATTAATTTTGACCACCTGGGGATCTTTAACGTGCGTCGAAATCTCGTATACACGGGCGTTTTTGCTTTTTGCCTCCATCAAAAAAGCGGCCACCACGGCCGGGAATCAAATTTTAAATTTTCTGTTACATAAGTATGATGGTCTGTGTCGGGCTGTAGTTTTATGACTTCAACTGCACCACATTATTTTAGTTACGTTTTTGTCTTTGGCCATGGAAAGGCTCTTCGTCGCAATAAACGAACGCATGTCCTCCCCAAAACCCAGTGACACGTATTTTTCTAAGAGCGACGGATCTTAATTGCGTACGCAACAAAGTAAAATAAAAAAATGAAAGTCGACCTCATTATCTGTTTCATTAGGCGACAGACGGCTGGTTAAAGACAATGCAGCTCCAAAGAAAGAACACTCAATGTAAGAAGTCAGCTAGCGCTGAAATTCTTTCTGTGTTCCTATGTCACATTCATTCGTTTTCTGGTGCCGACGACAAACTCGGACAATAAAAAATGACCGGTGCATTGTAAACGAAATCTGGGTCCTCGCTATTGACTTAAATCGCGTCTTCGTGAACGTCGCCTTGCATTTTGCTGGCGGTAAGGTCGTACCACCTATTGTGCACTTTCTCCGAAACCAAGAACTCAGTCTGTCGTATTTATCGTCTGTCTGCTTTAAAACAAAGACTCGTGGTGGCCAGCAATGTCGACTGCGCATATTAAAAGTACTGAAGATGAGTAGGCCTTGTCTTACACTTTTTTCCTATAATAAATGTCCGAAACAGAAGAAATTATCTGGGTAAGGAGACGCGCGCTTTGTTCAGTTTGGGAGGCGTAGTGGAAAACATGAAATAGCAAAAAAGTAGAGGAAATAAGGAGGAGGCATTAGGCATTTGAAAAATAAGCTTTAGTCGTGCGGCTGAGGAGTCTGAGCCTGCAGGATAAGCGTTTATCCTTGGGGCGTCCCTTTTTTTACAGAAGATAACAGCTTTTTGAGACAGATATCTCCAGAATTGATTACATTCATTAGAATATACTAATGACTTGTTTTGGGACAGGAAACAAAGCTTTCTGAATTTGTTACCAATCACGGCTTCACAAAACAATTGGTACCAACATTATTATTACTACTTTACAAAACCAAAAAGGGGTCAGAACATGTGAGTGACGAGTGGCATTTATGTTTCCTAAAAGCTGGGATATCAGAATTTTCACAGCTTAGAAAGGAAGGAATAAGTACAAGTGCAGGAGCAATGTCGTACAAGGGCGCGTATTTTTCTTTCTTCAGATCACAGTAGACAACAAAAAATGAAAGGCGTAGTTGCTGCTCCTGGCTGTTCCTATTTCTAAATGTTGCGGCGTGTGTTTCGAAGAGTTCTGCCGAACGCCACTTCAAGGGCACATGAGATGGATGACTTTAGAGAACGCCTCCCTGTACTGCCTTTGAACGACTCTGGCCAAACGTTTTTGTATTGTCTGGTGTACACACCCAGGCACTAGTTTTAATTTTGCTATAACATTATCCCCGCAGTGCAAGGCCACATTTGCTGAGACTATATATTTTCGCTGAAAGAATAAATACGCGTTTATATCATTTAAACCTTTTGTGAGTGGTTTACCGAAGCTTCCTGTATCCTTTACAGCCCCATGAGTAGAAACCGTCTATGTTGCGATGCCGACTAGGTGCTGGAACAAAAGGTATATAAGAGAACAAGACGAAAATGTCATTGACTGGCGACGCTTGTCTCTCTCCTGTGTATTGATAGAATGTCCATGGGAAGGTTTACTGGCAGAGGAGAGGAAAACCGAGCTAGTTATGAGGACCAACATACCTAACAGTAGAAAGTATAATGATAACCCTTGGTAGATAGCGCAAGAAAAAACTGACCGGGTACCTCTTTGCTTTTCTACAAATGATGCCAAAAGGCGACAGACCTTTTGCTGTCCCTTCTTCATAACTCCTCTGCCTTTCCCCCTCTGCCACCCTGCACGTTTATTTCTCCACCCTGGCCACTTCCGTAAAAAAATGGCTGGAGGTACTTACGCTAAATTAGGGGTGTAGCTTGCGGGCAGGGACCACGTTCAGTGGACTATGTGTTCTCCTTAGTTTTTAAGTTTCCCTGGCTGTGAAGTCTTTCTGGTGCTCTCCAGAACAGCACCAGTACGCCAAGGAAAACGCTCTGCGGATTCTCTTGTTGTCGGCAGTAGCACCGTGTTGCGTTACGGTCCACTGGCACGACGTACAGCCATTCCAGCTACCTGTGTAACAGCAATTTCTTCATCTAAGTTTTTATGATTTTAGTACTTGTTCCGTAGCTGTTTCGGTGAATACCTGTGGCTCGCATTATATTTAATTCACACCTTCAATGACCGATCCCTTTTGCCCTTATTACACCTAGAAACATCCTATAATTTTTAGTATCCCAATTTTAATGAAGCAAGTATTCCGGACAATAACAACCACCAGCGCCAGCACTGCCACCATCATCCTTCTCATCATCATCTTCGTCGTCATCGTTGTCATCATCATTATGACCACACCATCATCATCACAATCATCATGGTTATAATAATAATCATCATCACTACATGGGTCCACTGCATGACGACAGCCCCTCCCATTGACCTCCAACTGCTCCTCTCCTGCACTGCTGGAGTCAATTCATTGCCCCAGAATTTCCTTAGTTCGTTCCTCATCGAGTTATTGGCCTTCCCCTTCTTCTAGATCCATGTTTCGGTATCCACTCTGTTGCCCTGGTCATTTCGTCTGACTACATGAGCTGTCCAAGTAAATTTCTTTTCCTTCTCTTGAACTATAATACAATCTACTTGAGTTTTCTCCTTGATCCAGAAACTTTGTTTTCTGTTCCTAATTGTTACTCCTATCATTATTCGTTCCACAGCCTGTTGAGCAGAGCTAAGCTTGCTTTCTAGTTGTTTAGTGATGCGTCAAGTTTCGGCTCGGTACGTCATTACCGGCAGTATGCACTGGTTGTAGATCTTTCTTTTGAGCGATCTTTATTTCGGAGTGTTTGCCGAAAGCACTCTCGCCCAGACCTATTGTGTGCCGAATTTCTTTTTCGGGATTGGGTGTCAGCTTTGATAACCTGTGCGAGATAATATACTGTTCTACTTGTTCTAGCGTTGCCTTACAGAGCTGAAGAGGGCGCTTGCGGCGTGTTTATTCATCATTATTTTAGATTTATTCATAATTCTTTAGTCCCACGGCCTTGCTCTCGTAGTGTAGTTCCTCAAGCATTTTTTGCAAGTCTTCCGGAGACTCACTTAGAAAGACACTGTTGTCTGCAAATCTCAAATGGTGAAGGTATTTCTCGTTTTTTCGTAATCATATGTTTTCCTAGACAAGCGTCCTGTATACGACCTCCAGACATGCTGTGAACAGTTTTGGCGAGATGGCATCTCACTGTATAACGCCCTTTCGTATCTCGAATTTGTCGTTTTGCTTGTGAAGAATTACCCTGCCCGTACATACTTGACATATGTCTTCTAGAAGTCTTATGCAGGCCTCCTCTATTTTCTGGTCTTTTAATGCTTCCAGCAGTGCTGCGGTGTGTACCGAATCAAATGCTTTTTCATAGACTATAAGTGCCATGTAAGGGTGTTTGGTGTACTCTGTAGATTTTTTATTACTTGATTGATGACATGCATGTGCTGTATCGTTAAGTATCCTTTCCTAAATCCAGTAAACCCAGTCTGCTCTCTTAATTGTTGGAAATATAGGCTCTGGCTTATGCTATTAACTGTTTCTTTGGTAACTCGCTTGTATACAGCTCAGAGTAGGTTGATGGGTGGGTAATTCTTAAGGTCTTTGTTATTGCCCTATTTGTGAATTATAATGATGTGGCGTTCTTCGAGGCTATGGACACTTTAAAGTCCTTAGGAAAAAAACAACAGCGTAAATGATGTGCTATGTCGGTGTAAACGCAGTGAAATTTCAATGTAGTAAACTTAAAAGAGAGGGACAGAAAAAGAGAGAGATAATAAGTTTAATAAAAACGGCGATGTTATCTGAGCCGTCGCTCTGGATTGCTGCGCCAGATGATTAAGGACAAAACAAAAACGAGAAACGTAATTATAAAAACGAAAGATGTCGTATGATGCGCACAAAATTCTTTATCACAACAACGTGCTTTCACAAACCTCTGTCCAGTTTTGTGCTCCGAATAAACACCAAGAGATAGCTTTGGTTGCTCGTGCATCCGGACTGGGACCCGACCAAGGGCGCAAAACAGACCTCAACTCAAGTCCCGCCCCAAGTGGCCTGCACCAAAATAATATGAGTGTCTGCCCGTGCGCGATGTACTTTTTACACACGCATAAAAAATGATGGATATCTTCTCTTGTGTCACATGGGGAGAAAAAAGGTGAAGATGCCTGCTGTATTTTGTACAGGTAATGTCCTGTGTAGACCACATTCAAGCGCAGTGCAATCAGTCAGGCGAAGAGGTGCCTGTGGCTGTCTTGTGTCAGTCCAGACAGACATCTGCGCTTTCCCTTTGTCTGATGAGACTAGTATTGCCGCATCCTTTCTCATGAATGGGATCGGCAGAACATGAGCACAGAGACTGGGGGAAAATATGGTGGCCTTGTCAGCTGCGTAAGGCAAATAACTTTACAGCAGGGGCCGTTATGTCCGATTTCCGCTTAAAATCAGGTACAGAGGTGACAATTTTTATTAGAGGAAACAGCCACCGAGGGTGAGGAGAAGAGGCTGAAGGATGATACTGGAACGGCAGATCATGCTGTACTTCAAAGACATAGTACAAGATAAATTAAGCATCATGACATGTACGCGTATCCTAGATAAGTACGTTCAAACATGCACAAGAAGTGTCAAATAGACAAAGAAAAATACAAAATATGCAACACGACCGAAATATGGTTCTAAGACATGCGATTCTTTTCCTCGTTGGTGTATTCATCCCATTGAAGCCCACGCAGAACTCGCGTGCCACTGTCATGCGTTATCAGTAGAGAGCTGCCGGTATGGTCTTACGACTTCAGAACCTAACAGATTTGACGCTATAACACTCTCCGAAATGACACGGTCTGCGGAACAGAGGCCGTCTGACTGTTTTATTCCTTCTTGGAATACCTAAAATAGGCCTACATAGTTCTGTGCAGCACTAAGCTATGAGTTTGGCACAGCTGGTGGAAACGAGCCGAGATCGGTACAAAGGGGGATATCTATTACGAGAATGCGACCGGCTCCTCAAACTACTAGCATTGCCTAGCTGGTCTTGTAATAAGAAAAGTTGGGAAAGGCGGCGACGCCTGTCACTTTATAAACAACTTAATTTTCTACCATTACTCAGTCTTTTAAAATACAATCTAGGAATTACGGCCCATCATGTTATAAACAACCCAAGTTTCATATATATTCTAGGCAGGACGTCCCTCTCGAACCCCAACAAAACACGTTTTGCGCTTCAAAACAACTTGTTGCTCCCCAAAATACGCACCAACTATGGAAAACTAACTGTCGAATTCAGTGCGATCAAATTTTGGAATGAATTACCTGTATCAATCAAATCAACCGCATCATTTCCTACTTTTAGGCGTCTACTTCGTTCGTATTGTGGAAATAACTGCTGAAAACTACCTGGCATTTTTTTTCAATTATTTCCTGTTTACTGTAGTTACCTTCCTTTATTTCTAACCGATGTTGCGTTAAGTAAATGTCGTTATATTAATTCTGCTTAAAATGTTTTTGCGCTCGTTTTTGTTATTGTGATCATTTTGTTGATGAAGTAATTGAGCATTGGTAGTTTGTATAGTCACGTGTTTTTCACATTGGTATTTGTGTGCTATAAAGTATTCATTATTGCACCAAACGTTCTTTTTCCTTTTCCTTTTTTTTTCTTCCTTTACTTTTTTTGCTTCCTTTCTATATTTTCTTTCTTTCTTTTATTTTTTCCCTTTACTTTTCTTTTGTATTTCTTCCTTTCTATATTTTCTTCCTTTCTTTTTTTCTTTTATTTTGTCTGCTGATAACCTGAACAATAAATTAAACGCTGGTTCGTAATAGTGTATAAGCTATAATTGTTTGGATGTATGTCTGCCGATGTGGAACATTTGTTTGTAAATTGTACGCCTGCAATAATGACTAAACCGCTAATATTAATCACTTGTCATACATTCAATAATAAGAGGTCCCCTCGGCAGTGCTTCACTTCGGGACCTCTTTCTGTACCACTCCAATGTATTTGTGCACTATCATGTAACTAATAAACTTTTGATTTGATTTTGATTTGACGCACGAATTTACGCGTACGTCACCGCCTGTGGTGTCTGCTTTAATGCTGAATTTGTTGATCCTGTGCCCAACAGGCTAATGTCAGTGCATTCTTTGGAGAAGTCATGATTGCCGGCAACGCAGCCGTCGACGCGTACTTCAACCACGTTTTTACACCGAGTGACGTTAGTGCGTACTTTGTAAGGGAATGAATACGGCCCCGTTCCTCCCTCCCCGTTGGCCGGGCTTGCCGTCTTGCTTGATCACCATTCCAGCGAAAGGATGTTAGTGCGTACTTTGGAAGGGAATGAATATTGTGCATGTGTCGTGGAATGGCTGGGAAGCTTTGAGTTCCAAGCAATTAAGAACTGTCGTCGAAGAATGACGTTTTTAAAACTCCTCGCGATAAGAAAAGACAAAGGACAGAGCAAGTCCGTTGTTTTACTAAACTTCATGGTATGACATTCTAATGTTAATCGCCCAGATTTAGGGGAATTCCCCAAGGTGGAGTAAGTTTCTGTGAAGGAAAGTTTGACATCCACGTTTGCTGTCTACTCACTGATTCGCTAGGCACGAACACATTGCTCTACAGTTACTGCTGTAAGGTGAACGATAGTATGTGCAACGTAGTATTAGGAGCGTAACGATAGTACCATGTCCAGGTAAAAAAGAAGAAAAAAGTTGAAACTTTGGGGAATAATGCACACAGCCGAAGTGTACGTCCGAAATGTACGTCCGGTAATAACCGTTAACTGATATTAGAAATCAAGCCAAGAAAAAATGTGTCCCCGATCAGCTTAAAACGTTTTTCACTCACTCACTCACTCACTCACTCACTCACTCACTCACTCACTCACTCACTCACTCACTCACTCACTCACTCACTCACTCACTCACTCACTCACTCACTCACTCACACACCGATCACCAATAAATGGATGTACATTTCCCCATCGATCGGTGAACGTAACACGCGAGCTTCGAAAAATTTTGCGCCTTAGCCCAGCCGTCATCATCATCATTGTCGTCATCGTCCTGATTATTAGAGCCGAGGAGGCCATTATCTCTAGGCCTCGAATCTTCTGAGTCAGGACTGCTAGGAGCTTCAATAGCACAACGAAAAGACTGCCGCAAAAACCGAAGGGCAGTCTAGCCTTGCTTGAGCCACGGCCGCTCGATGGAAAGCTTGCAGGTTCCTGTTGGAATGGCTGTTTTGTCTTGTTAATTGTCTGCCCGCCTTCCAGTACTTTGCAAACGCAGGAGAATATTTGTGTAGCAACTGCGTAAATTACGCAAACGAGAGTTTATAAACTACTACTTGATTATAGTGTTTCGAGTTCCACTCTATTTACTCTGAGCCTGTGTTCTGGTAGCGGGCCACCCTGACGTGGACCACCTGAAGTGTCCAAGGAATGCTCTCGACGTTATTTCCGTACTCCTTGCAAGTATATCCTGGCCTTTTTGAGCAAGCGGTGACTGTAATTAGCTGTGCTCCCGGTGGAGCCGGTGGATGGAACACGTAATTAGCAGTTTATGACGCCGCCACTATATTTCCTTCGAGGCACAAACAGGATAGGGGCGGGCCTCAATTAGCCGAGAGCTACCGTTTTAAGAAACAAGGCTAATGATAGCAAGTAGATAGGCCCACATAATATCCCCTCTTCTTGCATGTGACTTCGTGAGTGTTCCAACGCACAATGAGGACGACGTCGCAAAAAAAAAAAAGGAGAAGCAGAAACAAAAAATTAAAATAAGACCGATGAAAATATAAATATTTGAAACTATATAAACTATCGCTACAAATTCTTTTGGAAAATTACAAATTTGTAAGCCTCAAAATTAACAAATTACGAAGACCTTTTTATTGCAGCACACAGCGGGACGAAGACGATTGAACTGTGAATGCTTCGCGTTATGGAACATTCCCCCAACACCGTGCTTCCGCCTTTTTTTTTAATTGTGGGAGAGTTTTTTTAACTTGACAAATTCTCTTAGCCCTCAGCATCGGTGCTAAATGTGCATTTTCCCAAGGCGTCTTTCGAGCCTCTAGTCCACACTGCGCGAAAGATGGTATCCTCAACAAACTTCTGCCAATGCCGCATCTGCTACCAATTTTCTTTCCTTTTTTTGCGCAAGATTACTGTCGAAGTTTAGATGATTCGGTAGCCTATTCTTCCGTGAAGAAACGGGCTTAAGATTCTTGAATGCATTGTTTTCTTATTCTCTTTTTAACTCCACGGCGTCAGTAGGCAAGTTCTGTTATGTTCTACTCTGTTTATAAAATTTTATTCCTTTCACTTGGTTAATTTCTTTTTAGTTTGCTACTCTTGTACAGCTGGCACGATATACAGAGCTTCCGTTTTCCGAGAGGATTGTTTTGAAAGACCCCGCTAAGAGCATCAGAGGTTTTCGCTTCAATTTCCGACAGGCGTGTCTTGCTGAGAAGCTGGGAAGCCTTCCGCTGGCAGGCGTCCAGCCCTCCGTCTGCGTTTTTCAGTGTACGTGTACGCCTTTCAACTCCACCAAAAAGCGCTGGGACTGTTTGCGGGCTTGACATTCTGCCCCGAATGTGTAACCCGCGTGTCAGCTTGTATTTTTTCAGCACGGATTCCACGTTTATTTTAGTGTTTCGTTTTTCTTTTTTCGATCGTTTGTTTCCTTTGTTCTTTGCAGTCTACTCGCGAATCATCCGCCGTCTATTTTTTTTTCAGAAGGCCGTCATGTCTATTGCATCCACCTCTGATTCCCTTTGTCGCTGCGAGCAGAACACTAAAATTCATTGTGATCTTTCGAAACTTCTTCATATCGGCCTTCACATCTTCTTTAGCTGTGCTACAACCCTTCGGGCTGAAGGAAAATGGAAGACACCGGCCACAAGCAAAAAGCAATGTAAGGACGTTCCCCCCCCCCCCCCCCACCTCCTACCCCAAATGAGATCATTGTTCACAAAAAGTTTTTTATAGTGAACAAATTGGGAAACAAAATATAGAAAATTGGAAACGTCAGTACATGGTTTTTCTCTTGTGGTCGCTGTATTTGTTCTTTTCTTCAGTGATCATTCCCCTCCAGACTGGCGTTCACGGATGCCTTGATTTCAACCCTTCAAGCTAAATGCTCTTCCGCATCGCTTTGCTCTTTCAAAACTTGCAGTTATGTACCGACTTTACTTCAGAAATTGTAGCCAGAATTGAGGGGAAATGAGTCGCTGTCAACTCGCCTGCATTCACATTGCGGCAATAAGCTGACATTACAGTTTTTTCAGGAAATACATAATGTCGACCAGTCAGTCCCGGAAAGTAAAAGGGACACATTTGTCTTGCATTTCGCGCTAGGCTTCCTTGTAAATTGTCACAATCATGTGGGCTTCTTTACCCTGGGCGTGTAATGCTTGTTCGTGGCCACAGGGACACTAATTCTAGGCAACTTAGCACGCACACACACCAAGCGGGCGTTTTCAGTTTATTGTGCTGTTGAATAATGTATTCCTGATATTTTATTTCTCATTGGTGCAGTCAAAAATATAGGAAGTGTGACTTCGTCAATTAAAGAAATTAAATTTATGAGATTGCACTTCATGATTTCGACTGCGCCTGTATTCTATATTTGGTGCTTTTTATCTCTTCGGCAGCTACGTGTGGGTGGTGTCGCCCAAGATAGGTATTGCTATATTGCCGTTAACGTTTAAACAGTTCCCAAGTAATAGTCGTTCTCCCCACCTTTCACTTGGCCAAGATATTCAATGGAAACCGAGCCAAGAATAGGCGGATCCCGCCTGGGGTTTCTGAGAATGGCAGGATTAGAATAGGTAGCCTAAGCTTTAATATCCGGAAAAAAAGGCGAATCCCGGTTTTGGGGCGGGCGACTTCTACGAAGGTTAGAGAACCAATAAGGCAGAAAAAGCGAGTTCTTACTGATAAGCAAGAAAACAATGTTACAGATGGTGTGGAAACTATATTTGACCGTCGTTTCATCCAAGGCTGTTCCACTGAACCCAGTTTTCGCTGACGGTGCTTTGTATAATTTTTTCCCCGATCGCTGTTTGCTCGATGCCACCTTATCGAGCTGGCTACAGAAGAACTTTAAATTTTCAATCGTTCAGCTAAGAGTTCAATTCCTTATTTTTTGTGTTGCCGTTTAACCGAATCTTGCGTAACTCCTATTTTATCCGTACTCAATATAAAATAGCCGTTCACTCCAGCTATTCAGCGCGCACGTGTTATGTATCCCGTATCATGAAAAAATTTTGCTTTGTATCAACCTCTCTTACCCTCCAAACTATTGCTAACCAGGAGATTGAAGCGGGCTAGCTTCTATTTCCGGATGAATATTTTAACAACATGTTGTTTTTTTAACAACATGCATTCGGGAATGCATAATTCGCCATTCCCGAATGAGTTCACATAACATAATAACCAATACATCACTTGTGTTCATATTGCCTAGCCGTAAGTTATGAAAAAAGCTCTTAGACAACAGAGGAAATTTTTCGTCAAACTGTCCTCCCTAACGACGAAAATTAATCCATATCGCGCTCTTACTAATGAAATTTGGAGCTATAGCGTTTGCAGAACAAATTACGGAACCCAAATGCTGAAACAAAATCTTCCGAAATTGCTACATTTCTGTCACACAAACAACATGAATGTCAAAATGACACAGAACAAGGAATTGCGTACCTTCTTTTCCTTTTAAAGCGGAACTCTTGGATCAGGGGATCACTAGACATTGTAGTTAATCTATTTCCCTGTGCCTATGCGTAGCAACCACAAAATGTTCTTATTTGCGCACGTGACTGTTCCTTTATTTCTTTATTTCTTATTCTGATGTGTTTTCATGAACTAGACAATGTGTAGTCGATACTGCGGCGCGGTTTCTCGTATTGTGATGACTGCGTCGATAAAAAAGTGTGTAACCGGGACTGTTGCGCACTTCCTGCCATTGAAAAAACTGCTGATCGTTTGTTTTCCTCGTATCTGTAATGTTTTTTTCCTCTTATTTGTGTTACTTCGTGTTTGCACTGTACACTGCTTGAAACTTCCACGTGTCATATTGTATGTATCATGTGTCATCGAAGGGGGGGAGGGGGACCGGAGGCCAGTCAAGCTATTTGTGCGGCTTTTTTCCCTTGTCTCTTTAATCTCAAATGATGGAAGTAATGAAGTAATTATTATTACGTTGTAGGTGTTTCACCTGATTGTTGCTGTGATTTAACATCGTGACCTCTAATTTTATCAGGCTTATATGCACAAGATTTGTCATTTTTGCGGTTTTACTACAATGTAGTAATACGCAAGGTTAACATACGCTGGTCCCCATCAGCTATTATGATTCACGCATACACCATAAGAAAATCGCCGCAGGTGGATTTCCCTACAACGCTTTAAAACGACCAATCAGCGTGACCAAATCTGCGAATTACACGAATGACAAGAACCAGCTTCCGATTACAGTAAAAAATAGAATCTGTGCTCGAACAACACTGTGTATCCCACCTGCGGCGATTTCATAGTGTACGCGGAATAATGTCGGGGGAAAGGAAGGGGCTACAGCGCCTGGCTTCGCAATTGTCTCGTAGAGCCAAACAGCAGCTCCTGTTTTTGCTGCTATTGACCGTGCCATAAAATATTTCAATAGAACCTTGGTTCGGCAATGTCTTATTTTCTTTTACCTCCGTGATTGTATCTACCCTACTATTCATGTTTTTTCTGACTCCGCCCAAGAACGTGTTTCTGGTAGCGATGCACGAACACCCCCGGGCTTGGCTTTTGTAAGAGCCGCCGAAACGATTGCGTAGTTTACGAATGAACCTCAGAGGAGAAAAAAAGTTCCACGGCACAGCAAATGAGCTCCGAGCGATATCGCATTTCTTGCCGGTGCCGCTGTACGTACCCTACAGAACATGTTTGCCGTTCCTTCTGGAACTCTATAAGCGTGGAACTGAAGCAAGCACAGGTAACCGTGCTAAGCCCATTCGTTCACGCTCGCTTTTATTTTCTGTGCGCATTGCCATTTCCAATTGAAACTCCTCCTCACTTCTTTAGGCTAGAGCACAGATATCGTTAGCGCTATTTAATGAGGAATGGACGCCTCCGCCACGAGTTATTGTGGGTGCGCCATATAGCAGTTAAGTGACTCTTCCAACCTTTGGGAAGATACATAGGTAAATAAAGAACACGTACAGTTTTATGATCCTCTTCGGGTGCGAAAAATGGGGAGACTAATTGAATAAAAGCGAATCAATAACAAGAAGAAAGTGTACTATATTTCAGAAGCCATAAAATGCCCCGAAAACTTCCGCCTATTAAAGATTTTATGAACAGATATGGAACAAATAACACTAACCTTTATCTAGGTGTGATTAAACCAAATTTAGACTCAGAATCACCTGGGTCAGTAACTTTAGCAAACACCAAGAACTCTGTTATAACACGAGATTTATTAAAAAAAGCTAAATTCGAAAACAAAAACATGTTTCGAGTCGGGCATTTTTTGCAATGACCGCATCCGGACTGATTCGAAGCCATTCAAGAGATTCGGAAACCACTGTTGCTGTACATACTCCGCTAATCTATACTATTACACACGGAACTCTTGAAAGGTCACAACGTGCACATAAGAATTGACTCGGTTCCAGGCCGCGAGAAAACTGGCCCAAGGAACCAGTCTGCCAATGAGGCGGCACGTGAGTGTTTAAAGTTCCCGCTCCCTCTGATTTACCTCTCAGCTTCCTCACGTAGGCCCCACCAGCTCTCTTGTTCTCCGATCAAAGAAGAATACAAATAAAGCGTTTTCAACAGGTTATCTTGCCGGATATCTTGCCAACTTTCAAACGGTTATCCGCATATCTTGGCAGCTTTGCCTATGCGCGAAATCCCAAGAAGTATTCAGTACAAAATTAAGCGCTAATGCAGCGCATAAATTCCACTCTTTAATCAGATATGGGCAAAACTCTCCAACACACACCCACGATGCCCCTACTGTAACATTGATATCAAACCTGATCTCCATCCCTCAGTATGAGTGTACCCCCACTTTAGCAAACATCGCACAGAAAGCCTAAAATATCGATCTAGACTCCCGCACCAGGAAGCGTACACTGACTTTGGCAAATTTCTATTTTCGGAAACTTCGTGTTTTTGCAGTCGGTTTACTGTCGTCTGGCCAAGTAGTATAGCTAGGACCGACCCCGGTAAAGACTTCCAGGCGCCATCAAAAACAAGGCCCATTTTGAATACGGTCCTTAAACAATAATCTCTTCCTTCCATCACCTCTCCCCATGGTGCATGTCCTCCTTGTGTTGGAAAATTCCCTAAATTCCTCCTTCCCAATCAAAGCTGCACGCTCATCGCCGATCTAACAACGCGCTCCACCATACTTATGCTACTCCTTCAAGCTTCGCCCGCCGCAATCCTTAGACATTTCGAAAGGCAACGTAGTAGACGCAAGAGAAAGAGAATACACAGTAAAACACACAGCGTCACCCTGTGACTTTTCTTTCTCTGGTGCTGCTTCTGCTACGCTGCCCTTCAAGATGTTTAACCAGTACCAACTTGCCAAAATGTCGATCCCCTTGACCACAATCCTCTCTTTCTCTCCTATTTTGTAACATTTTGTTTGCTTCTGAGCGGCTTTGAGCTGTACACACGAACTGTAAAAACAAACGCAGGAAAACATCTCAAGAGAGACGTGCAAAAGCAGCCGGCAGTACCAACCACCTAAATTTTAATTTCGTTGGGCGCTATTTGAAATTTGCGTCGTTCGACGGATACTTTGTGTCTCCTTATTGGTTTTTCTTGCTTGGTGCACCTGGAAACAAATGCGGCCTATTTGCCTGCTTTCTTATGCATTTGGTATTTATTCTGCGTCTCCAGTTATATACCATAACCTCCTTTGCCCACACATTGTTCGCTGCTTTCTGCGCTGCCTTTATGCTGAAAAAGTTGCCCAATTACACACCGCCACACCATGATTGATGGGGCGGTGCATTCTCTATTGGTTATTTTTCGCCGCCGAAGTTATACGTCAAGAGGTGTGCGTGCCTAGCACCGACACAAACATTTTTTTTTACTTCGCATGTCTGTGCACGCAGGCAGGAAGCGAGCACTTACAAATGTGCCTGGTCGTGCGTGCTTGCAGAGTTGTAGCACGACGAACCACGGAGCAAGACATCGCAGTTGAGTGCGCTGCGGAACAGGTGTAGTAACGGGGTGTGATTACATCTTGCGATACCTGATGTTGTCCGAGAATAAAATGTTTCTATGGAACCTACGTCTGCTTATGTGCTGTGGAGGTGAAAGCTTAGCGATGATCGGTGGTATCTTTTCTGCTACTGCGCCTTTGCGCCTTTTCCCTTGCTTTCGTTCCTTCGTCTTTGGACGTGAATTACTTCGACGACCCGCCGCGGTGGCTCAGTAGTAGCTAAGGCGTTCTGCTGCTGAGCACGAGTATACGGGTTCGATTCCTGGCCGCGGCGGCCACTTTTTCGATGGAGGCGAAAAGCAAAAATTAAAGCCGTTCCAGTTCCACCCAACGTGAAAGGTGCCGGAAGTGCAGAGCAGTGATTCGCCATAGTGGGCTGTAGCGCCGTTATCCACTCACTGCTACCATCCAATGCAAATCAGTTCTCCCGCCTTCGCGGTGTTCGCGCTCCTCCGGCCTGAAACTGCGCCAGCGGGAGTTCTGTCCTTTTTGTGCCTGCTTTTCCTCCCGCATGCGCCGGCATTGCACTGTCACTATTTTTTTTTCCCTATTCGTAAAAACCAACCCAACGAGTGTTCAGCAAATAAACACGGGTGCTGCCGGTTAATTACGTATATTTTGCCTCAAATGTACCTACAGTTTTCTTTCCGCTAAACAACGGTGAGATGTACTACAAGCGCCAGAAGTTCACCAGCTTCGAACGCTTATGACTATATAAATCGCTTGGCTTTCGAAGCCTCTGGGTTATGCCGCCACGACGGAACGCCATGTGGTACTACGTTTTATCCAGCGAGCGAACTACGACGACAAGGCGAGCGCCTAAAGTGCTCTGCACTTAAAACGCCCGTGAATTCGAGCTTTCAGCGCACGTTAAAGATCCCCAGGAGGCCCAACTAATCCGGAGCCCTTCACTGTATACGGCCCCCCTCATCGCCCGTGAAGCGTCGGCGCGTTAAACCCCCAATTAATTACTTCGACGGACAGCCCGGCCACTATTCACACGGCAGCCACCTCTACTCTCGTTCTACTAGCGTACCGTTCCGTTCCCCTGACACGCGACACGCAGTTCGCAAATATGACGCAGCGTCAAGCACGTTCACCTGACATGCACATGTCACGCGGCATGGACGTGTCATGGTAACATGAAGGCAGGTTTGCTCAATCCAATTCAATTTTCGAGGTTTCGCACTGCTCGTGGGCCATCTTGCAAGACATTTAGTTATTGTTGTGCATAAAACAGCTAGTGCCAACATGTTTTAGCCTTTTTTTTCACTGTGCCTGTTTCTGGTAGTCTTTATCTGCTTGTTCATTTTTTTCATTTGCTATTTTAAAAAATGATTGATTGTAGGCTTTAACGCGCCGACGCAACGCAGGCCATGAGGCCCGCCGTAGTAAAGGGCTCCGGATTAATTTCGGCCACCTGGGTATGTTTAACGTGCGCCGAAATCTCGTACACACGGGTGTTTTTTTCTTTTCGCCTCCATCGGAAAAGCGGCCGCCGCGGCCGGGAATCGAACCCGCGACCTATTCTAAAAATCAATCCCACTTGTATTCATAATTCAACAAATACTAGTATCGTCGGCTATGTAATTCTATTTTGATCATATTTTGCATAAAATATCTTGGAAGTTCCCATTGCGCTCAATAACGAAGAGATTCATGAGCATCAGCAACAGTTGTACTAGTTCGGAACAGCCTTGCGTATATATAAATCGTGTCCAAAGACTCGTTTCCTGTCTGTCTGTCTGTCTGTCTGTCTGTCTGTCTGTCTGTCTGTCGTCTGTCATTTGGCCCAAGCATTTGTGGCCCGGTCGAGAAATTGACCGCGTTTACTGCTTGCGTCGACTCGGGTGAACTGCTGCATTGGCCCATACATTTAGAGCAGAAATTTCTAAATACGTGTAAACAAGATTTTAGCAGTTTTTGTGAGTGATTCCTAGGTACAGAGAAAATCTATGGCTTCGGAGGCCTCACATGTATTGAGAAATTCGTTGAGTATTTTGCAGTGACAAACGCTATCGTATTGCCAATGGTTTCGATTATGAACCAGGGAACTGATACCTCCGGAGGTTATGGTCAACTGAAGTGGCCACAGAAGGAAAATGAAGTGACAAGCTTCGGGTGTCAAAGTAAGATTCTTAGAACCACCTCTTTAGGCTTTCCTGTCGCCGCAAAAAAAGAACAAAATCCGTCTTGTTCGAGAATCACCGGGCTCGCGGCATACTGATGGTAAAAGCGACGTTATCTACGTTGTCCTTACAGAGACCACAGGCAATGAAATATAGAGATAACCTGTCACATCACTCCAAACTTTAAGAATTTGGCCCAACGTGCCCTTGCGTTTTAATGGTCCATGCAAAAAACTGGTGGCTAAGCCATTAGCGAAAAAAGCAGGCCAATTTTCCACTCAAGAGCAGGTAATGGCAGCCTGCATTTAAGGGCAACGGGGCTCCTACTGAAGAACGAAAGCACTCAGTTGTAATGGCAATTTAAGCAAGCTAACATCGAAGACTAAAATACGGCCAAGCCGAAAAAATAGCATCAGGCACCGCGTCTTAACCTCTGAACTATAACCTTCCACAACAATTGGAGAAATGACTGGAAAAAGTGGTTACCAAAGAGCACAAAAGAGAGAAAAATGCCGCACTTCGCAGTAAGTATAATCGTGTCATGCGATACTGCGAAACACATCTAAAGATCTGAAGGATTAGGTGAGACGCTCGCGAAATAAAAAAATGGCCGCGTATCTGCTCCTTTCGCTGCAAAGGTCGCCGAAAGGCGAAAGTCAACAGACGTCCCTGCGTAATAAAGGCCTCCCTTATCTTTCCCGCTCACCTCTCATGCTGTTCGTTTCCCGTCTCGTTCCTCCAAAGATAACACGCTAGAGGTTTGCTCAAGTCAACTTTAAATTTACCGCGTTCTACTGGTCCAAGTCGGGTGTCTCGATGCCAGCGCTGCTGTTCGGCGGATAGGCGCGTGAATTGAGACACCATTTATAGAACCACGATGCCCTACTGCACGAGCGTTCCAAGCTGAACGTGGTTCCCAATTTGGGGAACCTTTCGTTCCTATTGGCGTTTGATTGCTGAGATGCCGCCAGAAGGTAGCGCTGGCAACAGCAGGCGACGGTTTTCTGCCGTTGATGTAGTATTTCATTTGCTATCGCAAAAACCAATCATCCATACATGTTTAAACAAAGGAACATTGCAAATATCAGTAACGTATTGATTTTCTGCCTTATATTTGCGTAGTGTTTTGAATTTGTTCAACAATGTTGGCAAGTGTGAACACTGACACCGGGCTTAGACGTTTAGATTTCGCTGTGAGTATATAAGACTATTGCGCAGATTGTATTTTACTTTGGCCGGGTTGCTGAATCGAGTCAGACAGACAGAGAGACAGACAGACAGGCAGACAGACCAAAACTTCAGTGTTTTAGCAGCCCAAGAAAGACTATCGTCTTTAATAAATTTGAGAATACGAGTGACACTATATGCGAGGAATTGGTTCAGGGGGAGCAAGACCGGCTCTGTGTAGAGGATGACACGACCCGGGAAGGGATGACGACCGCATCCCTTCGCTTCGAGGCCGAGTCAGCCGGCACACTGCGATCAATGTTGGCAGCCTCCAACACTGGGTGCCGCCATTGTGGTCGGCGGGAGGAAAAATAGAGCGTTGCGTTGACGTCGTCGGTATTCGTCACGTCAAGGGGCAGCCGAGGCGTATGTTCAACCGGGCAGAACGATTTCAAACGAGGGGACAGATTGCATGAGCAGCGCAACAGGCGGTGTCACTCCATCTTCTGCGCCGCAACTGAATTAAATAAAGGCCGCCGCCTACTCATCTTGTTCTCATCTCCAACGCAGGTCGTTTATAAGAAGAGCGATGTGGAAGGTATCGGGTGTTTGTGATGTCCTGTGAGAGAGGTTAGTTCGGAGCAGGGGAAATATACCGAAGCAATTATTGTGGTACAAGGGAATATAGCTTAAGTGTGCGCTATTTTCCGAGATCGCATGGAGGTGGCTGATATGGCGAACTTGGTGGAGAAGTATCGGCCACGCTAAATGCGAGGTTGGAAAGCACCGAAGGCAGTGCCGAGAATGAAGGCAGCCAGGAACGACCGAACACACGTGCACCTGCTATCACGTGGAGGAAATTCACTAGCAATTCTGGCTAAATTATTATCGCATTGCAGGAAAACGTTGAAGTCTCAACTAGATCGGATCAATGCCAACATAATTCCAATACGCAACAAGATGTGGGCGTCAAGCAGCTCAAAAATTGTAGATCCCGCGGGCTATTTTTTTAGTGTACAGAAGTTCTTAAACAAAACGATAAAATGGCTTAGTTGACAAGCAAAACACTGGTAAAGCTAATTTGTACTCTAGATTTTTATACTTCTCAGGAACCAGAATTAACAAAATCGCTAGGGACGTATGGATATCGAAGGTATGGATAAGGACCTATGACGTAGTACAGCTAATGACATGGTCCCGATAAACTTGGTCACTTACTGGGACGTGAGGATTGGGACGAGATGTTTAAGGCCCGGGACCTAAGACAGCAAAAGAGTAGACCCCACGGACACATTTATCACAAGTCCCCTATTGCTTATATCGGTAAATAGGAGCTGCAAATCTAAATACAAAAATGTAAACGGAGCCTCGGATATCGCTTTAGAAACATGACTTTTGAATTATTATGAAATGATACCTTCAGCAGTGAAACAATAAAAGCGGTCATAATACTAAAAATACAGGTCTAAACAACAAGAAAAATTCTAATGGAAATGGGAAACGAATCAGGGATTGGCTAAACTTCCGGAGCTGAGAATTATTAGAGCAGTGGCGCTCATATGCCTAATGAATCCCTTTGAGAAAGCGAGCGCTCATTAAAGTTTTTTTCGCAAAGAGAAATTAATTGCCGCTTACTCATATTTCACACCGTCCTCGCCGATAATTCTTTTCAATTGTAGCCGGCAAGCCCACACCACGTAATTTCTAAAGCGGTAATCGTTTTAAAAGCGTGGTAGTGGACGTAGTGTTAATTCATATATTCTTCATTATTCTTATTGCTAACGAATTACTTTCACAATTAATCTCATGTTCCTTGTAGGATTATACAGGAAAAAGTAACGCCTGTTTAAAAGAGATGGCCGTGCAGCATCACGACTCCAAACACTAAAGCTACATTTTATTATTAAACAAGTCAGTGTAAAAATTTCAAGGACTTTTTTTTAATAAGCTACATTCTCAAGGTTGGCATTTTAACACTGGGAACAATTACAATTTAGTCCAATGCATTCAATAACTGACATGATCGATTTCACAAGACACAACTAAAGCTTTTATCGACGAAATGCATTGAGCCGCAGCTGCATTCACTGCTTTATTACGACACCGCAATCATCCGCACCGATGGAAGGGAATGAACTTTATTTTCCAAATAGGTTTAGTCGAGGGTGCCTCCTTGAGAACTTGTGTCCAGCTTATTCACGAGCTTGAGTCGCTCAGAGTCAAGGAAATGGATGTCTTGTTCTTGCCATTCTCGCGCAAATTTCGCCAGAAATGAAATTGGGAAATGAAAAGCCTACAGCACAAGCGTAAGGAATGAGCAGCCTTTCACAGTCATCTGCGGTAGTACAATGACTAAAATGTTACAAGTTGTGTGCAGGTGGAGGATTGATTTCGTTTAGTGTTTGGGGAAGATTCGTCATCCCGTCAAAAAGCCAAAAAGTTAGCTGCTGGGTCGATACCTCTCGGTTCTATTAATCAAACGTTATTAATTAAACCTGATCATTTATTGCGAACGTTCGCCTTACATATAGCGCTTGGCAATACGCCGGCCTACGATGAAATTTGCCCACATCTGGGCTAGCAACGGTGTCTGTGCGTAGACGTAGTGTGGGTAGCCGTTGGTGCGTGCATTAAGAGCGTGGTCCTAACCACAGAAGATAAATGAACGGAGTATACCCGGCGCTGCAAGTCGACCGAGTCGCGCCGAAGCGTGCGCCGGACGTCTGTGCATACAGCGGCGTCTGGTGAAACTCTCTCGATGTTTCCATTCAGTTTGTGATTAATGGAAGCGGTTTTTCGGCTTCACAGAATATATATTGTTACTTGCTATTTGGTTATGTTTCTGCCTAGAAGAATATTCCAAGACAAGGTTAACCTTCTCTTGTTTTATTTTTGACGTCATGTTTCCTCGGCTTCGGCAAGGACTGTGCAGCGGACAAAGGTTGGATGTCTTTACGCGTCTTTACACTAGCGCTCTTCTTTTTATGGTGCCATTGTTATTACTTTTGATAACTGTAGTCAAGCGTACCAAGTTTAAATATTACAGCTAAGCTGTATATCCCCACACCCCCAACGGCTTCATTGCCGTGGGCAAAAACGATCTCAGTGGGAAAAAAGGCCAAGGCGCCAATGCCAAGGCACCAAGGAAACCAGAAAACAATCATCGACACCGGATTATGGATAATCAGGCGCCTGGGAACAATAGGACCCCCCTTCCCCCATGTGTTCCTGGTCAAGATTGTTTGCAGATTGTCTTCGAAGGCTAGGCTGGACTTGTGTCACTAAATAGAGCAGTTATTGCCCAAGACGCCTGGGGCGTGCGTCAGGTAAGGCAGGCCACAGCATTTGCGGCATTTTTGGACACACTTCTGCTGCTTAAAATGCTGTTACACGAATTATCTCTGATTCGCATCCGGAATGTCGTCAGTCGCGCGTAGTCGCAGAGCAGGGAGGACAAGCTAAGCCTACCAGAGTTGACCGACTAAAACGCATAAACAACAAAATGGCATGAACTGTCCCATGCCCCATCAACTGTCGCAGTGTAAACAAATGTGACGTAATGCGAACTGAGCAATGATCATGGTGGCAGCACGGAACAATAGAAGAAAAGAGTGCCGATACTCTACCCCTATCTAGTGACACTAGTCGAGCTCAAACGACAAGCCCGCCAAGACAACGAG
Source organism: Haemaphysalis longicornis (assembly GCA_013339765.2). NCBI lineage: Eukaryota > Metazoa > Arthropoda > Arachnida > Ixodida > Ixodidae > Haemaphysalis > Haemaphysalis longicornis. The sequence continues at coordinate 77,500,200 of CM023450.1, forward strand.
AAAGATTTCATACCCTCCTCTATCCACATTTGTAGTGGTTTACAACAGCATCGCTGCTCATTCACTTTCGCAGTGCGGATGGGGACCAATTTTCTTTGGATGTTACTACCGTATTATCAGTTGTGTTGCATTTGTTCTACATCTGTTTTTTTTTTTTTTTTCAAATGCGAGTTCCAAGCCAACGTCTAGGGATTGATTGATTGTAGGGTTTAACGCCCCGACGCAAAGCAGACGATGAGGGGCGCCTTGGTCGAGGGCTCTGGATTAATTTTGACTGGGAAAAGAGAAAATTCTTTTGAGCAAGTTAAGTTATCTGATGGGCATAGAGCAGTAATTTTTGTCTGAGGTACTGTGACCCCTTATTCTCAGGACTGGATGTGTCTGTTGACTACGTTCTGAAAGCATTTAGATTATAAAAACAAGTCTAAAAGTGTTGCAGTGTTCCTTTAATAGTGATGACGGCACCGTTTTATTATCCCTAGCAAGATGTCTACAAACTAAAATCCCGCCAAGGAGGGCGCAAATTGCAACCGCTCTTTTTTTTTATTGATTGATTGATTGATTGATTGATTGATTGATTGATTGATTGATTGATTGATTGATTGATTGATTGATTGATTGATTGATTGATTGATTGATTGATTGTAGGGTTTAACGCGCCGACACAACGCAGGCGATGAGGCGCGCCGTAGTGGAGGGCTCTGGATTAATTTTGACCACCTGTGGATCTTTAACGTGCGCCGAAATCTCGTACATACGAGCGTTTTTGCATTTTGCCTCCATCAGAAAAGCGCTTGCCGCTGCCCGCAATCGAACCCGCGACCTCGTGCTCAGTAGCGCAACGCCTTAACCACTGAGCCACCGCGGCGGGTCAACGCCTAGGAGATGGACGTATAGAAGGTACACATGGCAAGGGATGTATTTTTGGTATAAAGGCCCTTCCCCCAGAAATTTTTTAGGGGTCTTCTTATTGCATTTAAGTTTCCTTTTGGTCTTAAAGCCGCCTCTACCAGGCTCTAAAAAAAGTCTAATTTTTATACAGCAACAGGGACTGAGTTCTTGCTTGTTGATGAAGGTACGCTGACTAGAACTTCTTTTTTAATATGTGACACGAACTTATTTGTGCTTCTTTTCTCGCCATCATTGTAATCTGAGATCAATGCTGTCCTTATATCTGTGTGTTCTATGCTCAGCTGAACTAGCTTGAAAAGAATGAAGGAATAGGCACTTTATCTGCTTTATCTGCTCACCAAATCTCAAACCTAGATTTGTTTTATGTCGTCTGGTAGCTCACTGCTTACCGGAAACGAAGACTAATTCATTTCTTTTTCCCTACGTCATTTATTATCGAATGCGTTCAAGTTGTTTGGATCTGGTAATGCGGCAACAGGTACGTTTCGTTCTCTAATGAATGAAAACAATACATGCGAGGTTTTTTGCGGAGCACCATTTCAAGTATACGAACTTCTTACTTATCATATTATGATTGCACAAAAAGCGCAAATCAGGAGCAGCGATAAAGTTCAGTCTATGTGGTGGCGGAACAAAGCAGCCAGAGGTCGCATCCTCGCAGGTTTTATTCTAGAGACATTGCGAGCTCTTCTTGCGGATGCATTCAGTATGATTTAGCGATCTATTATGATTGAAAAAGGCAATCGACATAAAGTTCAGTCTATGTGGTTGGGGGAAAAAGCAGCCAGAGTCATCGCTCGAGGTTGATTGGATTGCACAAGCGCAAACAAGGATGAATGAAGATTCAGGAAAATCTATTGAACAAAAAGAGGTCCACTAAAGATCATGTAGGGTTGAAGAGGAAGCGGGATAATGAAGGATGGACAATGAAAGAAAGAGAAAAGAGCAGACAGAAATCTATAGAAGGAATGGAAAGAAGAAAGAAGAAATAGAAAGAAGAAAAAGAAAAAAGAAAGAAAAAAAGAAGAAAGAAAGAAGAAAGGAGAAGAAGAAAGAAAAAGAAGAAAAAAAAAAGAAAAAGAAAGAGAAAAGAAAGAAGAAAAGAAAGAAAGAAAGGAAAGAGAACACGAAGAAAAAAGAAAGACGACGAAAAAAAAAGAAAAAGAAAGAAAGAAAGAAAGAAGAAAGAAAGAAATAAAGAAAAGAGAAATGAAGCAAGGAATGGAAAAAGGAAGCAAAATGAGGAAAGAAGGAAGGAAGCAAGGAAGGAAGGAAGCAAGGAAGGAAGGAAGGAAGGAAGGAATAGGTAACGAAGTATTAACGTAAGTGAGTTTATTAAACGCGTGACAAGAAGCCACGTACACAGGAGAAGTGCTGATTTCACGCACATGTGCAGATATTAAGGGAATGAATAGCCGGTATACTAAAATGAGTGCCGATATACGCAACAAAGCCCACTATGGAAGAAATGTGCTAGGAGAAAACTTATACTGTGCACTGCTTTTATCATACCACGTCTTGTAATGCGCTGTTTCCCCAAAATAAATACAAACCAGCTTGCACAATCTACCGGTTCAGTAGGCACATTTACTCCCCAATGAGCTCTTTAGCGTGCATTAGTTGTTTCACCGCTGACAAAGCGATTAGCAGCGTTTACTTCGGACATCATCCACCATAATCACGGGTAACAGCGATTGCAGTTTTTTCTTTCATTCAGAAAATACATTTTTCGTGCTTTTGTAGTTTTCACTTTGTTTCTTTTTCTAAGCACTTAGTATTGGTGGCCTACTTTTGTTGTTTTATAGCACACGTGGCGGCATATTTTTATTTATTTATTTATTTATTTATTTATTATTATCTGTCCTGCTCTGTCTGTCTGTGGTGCCTGCCTGTCTGTATACCTACCTACCTGCCTCCTACCTATCCACCGACCTACCTCCCTACCCCTACCTACCCTACCTACCTACCTACCTACCTACCTACCTACCGTACGGAGCTGCCCGCCTGCCTACCCTACATACCTGGCCCGCCTGCCTACCTACCTGCCCACCTGCCTAGCCCTGCCGTGTCCGCCTACCTACCTACCTGTCCTCGCGGCCTACCTGCCCGCCTGCCTGTCTGTCTGTCTGGTCTGGCTGGCCTGTCTGCACTGTTTATTTATTGATTTATATTTATTATTTATTATTTATTTATTTATTTATTGTATATTTTATTTATTTATTTATTTATTTATTTACAGACTCCCGCAGTCCCATTTCGAAGCCCCATCAGGAGGGGCATAAGTTGAGCACTACACAAAACAGTACAGCAGCAAGAACGAAACATAATAAAATACATAAATACAAAACGTGGGTAATGTATCAATAAAATGACAGCTATTCTACAATTCGGATTAACGACTTTAGTAGGCACTTACAGTCCCTTATTGTGCGAGGAAAGTATGAGTATTTGAAAGGTTAGTTCTGCAGAGATGCGGGGCTAACGAATGAGTCCGCCAATGCAGTGTTTGTCTTGTCGTAAGCGGCTTCAGATACAACTGGCGGTTTATTGTCAGTCGGTTGTTATTGAAAGGTAAACTAAGTGTGAGCCTGTGAATTTGGCGACCTATTTCAAGTGTAGGGATGCTGTGTTCTTCCATAGCGTTAGTCAGGGAATCAGGTCTTCGATAATTCGGGTAAACGAAACGAACTGCTTCGCGTTGGACCATTTTAAGTGTCTCGATATTTGTTTCAGTGTATGATCCTAAACTATTAATGCATATTCCAACGTGGATCATATAATATTCGTATAGGCTAGTTTTACTTTAACAGTACAAAAAGAGCATGCTTTCATTTGTATCTTAAAAAACGAACCCTCGGCCAGGGGTGGTCACCTGACCACAGTAATTCACTAAGTCTTCACAAACTATAGGAATAAGGACTCATAAGACTCCGAAAACAGGAAATCATGTGAGAGTTGTTTATTCCGCGATAAAGAAATGCACACGCGCATCGAGGACACGTCCCCTTACAAGGATAAATCATTGCAATTCAGCTAAGTCTAAACGTTGCATTATTTCTCCAGTGAGTGCCCGCGATCTTAGTGTGCCGGATTTTCGGTACGTCGACTTGAAGTATGTTCCTGCTCGTATTCGCGAATCTTACGTGTGTCTACTGCAGAGCACATCCAAATTGCGAAGTTCTTGCTGTTTGCCAGAAATCATTGCGGCAGTTTTGCTACAAAGGCTTACGTCTTACACTTTCAAGTGCCCGAGGTCCCATTTATTCAGCATGTCATGCAACTTTTCCGCAGGGACGTCGCACAGAAACTTGCTCAACCTTACATCGAGACGGCTCACATATTGCCGAAAAAAAAATTCTAGAATTCATATGGGAAAAACCAGAACAATCCTGACAACTACTTCTGAAAAAAAAAATGCGGAATAAAAGTAAAACGAAGCCAGCGAAGCGGCAGAGCTTGTTTGCTCGACTCAGTGGGGTTATAAAAGGCGCTGTCGTTTTTCAAAGTCTTTGGGGACCTTCACTTTGTATTGTTTTTTTTTTCCTTGCAGTTGTCTTTGCGCATGCCCTTGCAGTGACTGCTGTCAGCAGACCATTATTTTACAAGACACTGCGGAAAACCGAGAACGCTATCTCTCGTACAGCTGTTCTCTGCTGCTGTCTTCCACTCGTAAGGCCCGTTTCTCTGCTACCACCGAAAGGCACTCGGCTCATCCCCTTTTGGCACAGAGATTTTGCCGTAATTACGTTTGTTCGCGCGTGTGTCCACACATGTCCCTGTCATATGCCACACCCGGCGAGAGCGCTGCCGGTGCGAACAGAGCATAGGTGTGGCTTGGTGTTGTCGTCTTTCTGTGTCCATTACATTTAAAGTGCAGAGCACTTTAGGGGCTCGCCTTGCCGTCGTAGCTGGCTCGCTGGACACAAGTAGAGCCACACGGCGTTCCGTCGTAGCGGCTTTCGTCGCCGCGTAACCCAGAGGCTTCGAAAGCCAAGCGATTTATGTAGTCATATGCGTTCGATACGCGTGAACCGCTGGCGCTGTCATACATCTCCCCGTTGTTTAGCGCAAAGAAAACTGTAGATACTTTTGAGGAAATATATACGTAATTAACCGGCAGCGCCCGCATTTATTTAGTTAGGAACGCTCGTTGGGTTGGTTTTACTATATAAGCGAAAAATAAAAAAATGGGCCCATCTCCCCGCGAGGGGGACTCGAATAAATGCGTCGCATAGGGGGTGGGTGTATTGCGTTAACGTTTAGTGTTTGGGGAGTTGGTGGTAGTGAATGCGTTGTATCAGCAGCTTCTTGACGTAGTTTGAATGAGTCAAGGATATAAGGCGCGTTCGTAGCCTCCCATTCTGTGTCGGCTTTGTGGCGCAGTGGGTAGAGCACCATGTACATTGAGTTCCGCCCGCAGGGTCGAGGGATCGAAACCAGGCGCCGGATAGCATTTTTTTTATATAGTGTAGGGGGAGGGGTGCGGACTACGACTACGGACGTCAACGCGGGTGACATCGTGAGTTACTGAAATGCTCTGCATTTAAAAAAAGTGGCAGCGCAACGCCGGCACGTCCGGGAGGAAAAGCGAGCACAGAAAGAACAGAACTCCCGCTGGCGCAGATTCAGGCAGGGGGCGCGCGAGCACTGCGAAGGCCAGAAATTTGAATTGCATTGGGTGGTAGCACTGAGCTAATAACGGCGCTACAGCTTATTATGGCAAATCACTGCTCTGCACTTCCGACAGCATTCAAACTGAGTGGATCGGCTTTAATTTTTCACTGATTGCCAAACATGGATTTCATGTAAAATCGGCTTGATGCCGCTTCGTCATCCAGCAATGCAGCAGTCGCCAGAAATGAAGAGAACCGCCGCACTCACCGTCAGCGCTGCAGTAAGCGGCTGCTTCTGTTCCTTTCGGAGCCAAGAAAGCATGACGGCGATTTGACACTAACACTTTTGCATTCACAACATCCTAAGAATTGTTAGGATGTAGGCATAGCTTTTCTAATTTAAATGCTTCTTAGGCACAGCTAAATGACACGAACAATGCTCCCAACCGCTAAAACCGTAAACCCTTTATATTACCCCTTGTGCGCCGACAGCGACATTTTACGCATAATTCGCAAGCCACATTTTGTTCTACCAATCGATGACCCACGCCCGTATTAAGCCTTCGAGCTAAAATAACTTGGCTCTGTGCTCTCTGTGTAAATAACAATACGTCAAGCAGTGCCAGGTCATTCGCTATACCCGGGTGCGGCCCGCTGTGGACCGGGAGAGCACTGCGCTGCTTGCTTCCGGTTCACTGTATATAACACGACCGCTCGGACGTCCCAAGAGGCCGCCAACATAGCAGGCACCGGAAACAACAGTGCAGCCAGCGGAATGGGCTATTTCGGGACACAGCTGAATCTCCAATGTGTCGCCGGTCGTGGCACGCGTGGAGGCGACCGCGTCTCCCTTTTGTAACACCATCCGTACGGAGGAGGCTGCATCGTTTATTTTCCAGCGGCCGACTTGGCAGCCCGTATTATGGATCGGGGCATGCTGGTTCCTTCAAGGGCCGACAGTCGACCGGGGAATCCTTCAACTCGGCGGGCAAACGAGGCAGACTGGTGGCACGGGTCGTTCCCCCTTTTCTTGACACCTCCCCCCGGAGACTCAACCGTGGATATGGGGGAGTCCCCAACTCTTTCCCGCCCGTTATGCTTCTTTCGCCTTCTCTGTCGCCGCAGCGACGACGCACTCTCTGCCCCATTGTAGGGCCATTTTTTGTACTCGCCTTTTTAGAATGGGGTCGAGCCGTTGTTGCCTAAGCGGAAGCGGCTGTCACCTAATAGCACGCTGCTCTGCCTCACAGACCAGCTGTACAAAGACGCTACGCTGACCTAAATAAGTGCCGGCAACAATGATGTTGGCTTGCTCTCCCTGTCATTGCTATTACATAGTGGATGATGCTAAGGATGCTATCGGGGTGGTCTAATGGACTACTCCGCACCAATGACGGAGGTTGCTTTTCCGGTGTCGAAGGGTTACTAGTGAAATAAAAAAACACACATTCAGATGCCCTTTTGATATTCAGAAGTGGGTAGTCAGCAATGCTGTTGAATGTACCAAACTGACCAGGCCGTAAAATTGTTTGGCACAAGAAACGAACGTTGGAAGAGTTTTCTTTCGTACGACACGTATAGGGAAAATGACCCTGTGGTAACTGCGGTATACTAAAATCGGCCAGGACCCAACCCGCGCCACATCCCTGGTAAACACCCAATTTCTGCGGTTTCTCTCGGTTGTGCTGAGTACATTCATCGCACCGCCACAGTGCTACAACATCAAGAGGTGCTCTGAGTGTCTGTGCGCCATTTCACTCAGTGTCATACGCATTATTTGGAACCCTTTCCACACAGCATGTAAGACACCTGATTCCCGCGAATTCTGAAAGACTTCTCAAGGTAAAATTGGCGCAGTGAATACTGGCAAAGTAAAAAATACGTTCCACTATTCGCAAAAATTGCGAAAGCGATCATGCCCGCCTTCGCTGAAGTTCTTTACACTAGAGCACATCTTCAGCACTTACAAAGGCTGCACACATGTTTATGCGAATGGCTCTGTTCTCCCGGGCTCATACGACATCGGCGTGTGAATCCTGTCAGCCCAGTGCACCATCGACCAAAATCGACGTTACAAACGTCTTTGATTGCTTCTGAACTGGCAGTTGTAAGGGCCGCGATTCATTACATCAGTGGACATCATGCGCAGCAATGGGTAAAATTCCCCGACGGCCGCTCCTTGTAAGCTTTGCGAAAGCTTTCCAACAACCGCAGTCAGCTTGCATGCGAATTGCCGAACATTACACAAGCAGCGCGCGAAGATCATCACATCATTCTTCAGTGGCTGCTTGGTCACCCGGGCATACAAGGCAACATTACATCCGACGCAGCCGCCCGCCAGCGCAGGCCACTTGCTGCGGAACACAACCCAGCTTGCCTTCTCCCGAGAGGACAGTAACGCACTTATACTCGCGAGTGGGTGAACTGCACAAACATTGGAGTGGCAGGACCCTCACCGCAGGTATTCAACTTTGCAGGCTATTGACCCGGACTGTCTTCCACTTTCCATGCGGACTACTCAAGTGGTGTGAAGGAGTACTGCACAGACTGCGCCAGAGCGTAGCGTTTACTCGAATATTGCGTTTAAGATAGGTTGGAACGATTCACCCGTGTGCCCGACTTGCGCCGTGCGTGAGAGTATAAATCTCTTGCGCGTCTGCCCTCGATTTGCTGCTGCACGAAGAACTACAGCGAGCAAGCACCCTGTCTCCTGTACGCCATGGAGGCAGGCTCTAACTTCGTTATTTTATTGGACCCTGGGACAATAGTAATGGTAGATCCTTAGGAAGTAAAGCTATACCCCGCTTCTTACGAGACTGAATTTGCAAACACATCTTTACATCGTAATCAGTGCATGTCTGTCGCAATATGTAATTTTTCGTGATGTGGTGTTTATCTATTTGTTGTTCTTGGGTTGGTGTTCTTCCCATTGTGTGCACCATTTACTTTGTATTTTGATTCTGTTTTACAACGACCAGTTCCTTTCCAAATTTATTCTTTGTCCGAACTTTGCTCACTGCATTTCCTGCCATCTCGTTTTCAACGTTTCTTGTTTGTCTTCTCGCTGTTTTACCCGTACTGTTCAGCGTTCATCACTTATTACTGTAGTCATCCCCATCTGGAATAGCAGCAAGCCATGTCACTAGTAGGGCTGACCTGACTAGGTCCGGTTAGAGCTATTTCTCTCCTTCACGTGCGCTCTTCAGGAAGCAGGACACATGACCTGCAGTACTCGTAACGCCACCGCCTACTTTTGCGTGTCTTTCGCAATGGCGTTCCTGGGCAGATCACTCGCGTACCACAAACCATCACATATCCTGCAAAAGTGTCCAAATATACTGTCCACAAATCGCTGCTCGAACTTTCCGTTCGCTCCAATTAAAGCTTTAAATACTCGCAGCTTGATACCAACTTCTCCCCAGCTTCACGAGAGAGCCTTGGCCGGCACCAGCCTTGAAGATCAGCTTCGCTTTATCCTAAGGCCTGCCGACGCGGCCCGAGCTCAAGGCCTCTTGCAATGCAGATGCCTCTCTGAAGCATTTCCTTGGTTTGAATAGACATTATTCTCTCTCTCTCTCTCTCTCTCTTCTCTCTCTCTCTCTCTCTCTCTCTCTCTCTCTCTCTCTCTCTCTCTCTCTCTCTCTCTCTCTCTCTCTCTCAAGTTTTGTCGACTTTACGGCCGCGTGGTAGTCTTCCCTTGTACGTGGCTGCTCTCGGCCTCCTGCGACGTGAGAGGATTCATCGGCTGCCCACGATTGCCGCATACACTCGGCTTCTCCGGCACGATCTTGATTGATGTTTGCAGCACGATACCGTCTAATGTGCTCTTCTCTGGGACGTTCACCGTAAGCACGCTGGTCTTCGGGAGTCGTGACAATACGCCGCCTGTAATCATAGCTTCTCTATTCTTCATCTGTCGGCCCTAGTACCTGACGTCATGGCACTGGTGATGACGATGACTGCGTTGGGGATAGGTCTATAAGCTGCATATTTACGCTGAATGCACGCTGAATATTTACATGACTGTGCAGTGATATATGTCACAAACAACTCTGTGCAGCGGCCTACCGCAATGACGACTAAATCGGCGGATCCTTCTAGCCGAAGTTACTCGGCATAGACGAAGGCGCATAACACCTGAAAAAACAGAGAATCACGGAACGAGGCATCACACTCGCGTTTTTCTACGGTTAAGAAGCTCTACCTGCTGAACACGTTTTCAGCGAACCTATGTTCCAGCACTTAACTTTGGTATTATTAGTTACATTTTTACTACGTCCACGTACTTGCTCGGAAACTTTCGACCGAACAGTTTGGTGAGCAATCCTAGCGTAAGGTGCCTCTAAATTTTCGGCTGCCGTGACTAGGGCGGTAAAACAAGACCGAATCGCCGTTTAAACAAAAATCGAACGTCCCTTTCTCAATCGAACACGTAAAACACGCGAATCGTGAGGATAAAACACCCAAAGCACAGCGACAACTGAGGGTGATATTTATCAACGCACCTTTTAAGTATATCTATGCGTCTATTTAAATACCCTAGGTTTTAAATTTTATAGTATAAATTTATTTTTTTTATTTCAATTTGTAATTTAGTTTTAAATCCTTGTAAGAAAAGAAAAATAATGAATTGATTCTAATTTAATTTAAATATATAACGGTGCACTATGTAATAGTCCATTGTAAATACAATATATCCGTCGTTGAGTAGTGGCTACAACCCATAAATATCCGCACGAGTCACCTGTGCTAGATTGATCGCCTTCCGTCTAGTCTTTCCTTCTGAGGGGCGCAGGAGTTGGTGGGAGGGGACTTCATTTTAGTATTGACCCTTCTACTCGCGCGTTGGTGCAAGTATATCGATGCATTCTGAGGGCCCACGACTTACTATTTCTTCGAACTGATACCCTTTTTTTTTGTTGAGTGCAAGATATGTGTGGGAATTTAGCGAAACGCATCAACAATAAAATAAAAAGGCGGGAGAGGAAGGAAGGAATGCCACTTGTTTAACTGCCCTTTCTTACCAGTTACTCACGTTTCCGGTTTTCACCGCTACCATTATCAGGCAAGCGGCACTCTCTAATGCGAACCGTTATTCGGTGCATGGCGATCTATATGCGGCTCGGCTTTATCATTCTTTAGTTTTAGCTTGAGCTTCATTCTTTCACTTCCCCAAGCAACTTTCCCTCAGACTCCTCAGTGATTCGATACGGTGTCCTAGCTTCAAAGGTAAGCAGGGGGCGATGCCCTGCATTTCTTTCGGATGTCCCTGCCGTCGATGAAGCTGTGCCGAAAGGATCATTCCGGAACTGCCTTTGATCCTTGCCAGCTGATAAAACAGCCAGCTTCCGACGATGTTTACCGCATTCGCTGCTTGCGGATGTTAAGAACGGTTAGCAACGCTCAAGGATAACGGGTATATCTGAAGGACGCTCGCAAGCTACAGAAGAGATCCTGGCTGTATTCAAAAACTCCTGCCGACTCAACGCCACAGGATAACCGAGTGTCGTATCTCCCCTGTCGGTGGGGTGTGATGACACCCTAACCGATACTACCAGCCGGGTTGGTAGAGAAAAACAACACACACTTCTAACGAGAGGTCTGTAGGTTACGTATGTGGCAGTTGACACTGTCGACAAAATTTTGGCCGCCAAGGGTGGCTTCACTATGCATAAGGCATACGCAGTGCGAAAGTGCAGAGTGGGGCCTTGGGAAAGAAGAACTGCACGTTTGTCTGTATTTAGCAGTTTCAAGCGAAACTTCTACCAAGAGCCGACCAACATAGCCTGGCAGCTAACACCAGGACATGCCAGTTTCTCTGGTCTAGTACAAACTACCCTAAACCAAAATACTGACTGGCATCACAACCCTAACGATCAAGCGGACATGAGCTCTCTAAGCGACCACGAAGCTCCCGTCGTACATGTTTCTTGGTGCAGGGGAGAACGACAATGAAACTTTGCAAACAAAGAAGTCTAGTTAGAACAAGGGCCACATAGCTTGCTTAAAATGAAGCGAGAACGTCGGAGTAACGCAGCAGCATACTGGCGGACCCGATATTCGGTTGACCGTGGATCCGATTCCGCGTTTGTTCTGAGAGGTTTGCGCCGACGGCATCACACTGCGGAGTTGCTTCTTTTATAATCATTTCTTTGGCTCCTATTCTGTCTTTCCTGGCGTTCTTGGTCTCGTTTGCTGCCGTCTTCACTGTGTTTTGAGTCAGCCGCTGCATTAAAAGCGTCAATTCCGGGAATAGCAGCTTAGCGTGCTCATCGTCGATTCAGACACGTCTAGCGCGGCAACTTCAAGGACTTGTTAAAAGTCGGTAGCTTCCTACTCGCGAAGCAATATTCGGACTATGAAGGCTTACCAAAATAAAAAAAAAAGAATTTTCGCTGTTTTCTACGCTGTTTCTTTTACTACATTTTTGTTTGTATCAACATGAACGAAAGGTTTCAGCAATGTCGTCGTTTTCGCCGTTTACTCTATGCGGGTGTCTTCTCTTTTTCCTTGGCATTCAACCTGCAGGAAAAGCATCTGCTGGAAGCAAGACGAGATGCAGCTATTGTGGAAGTAAACAACGTGTCAGCCGAAACACAAAGTCCTTGGGGCTTATTGGGTGAACTCGTATATAGTGTGGTGGTGCGTCTGCGAGGTGCTTGTTTCCTTATTTCGTTTTTATAAATATTTAGGTTCTTTTTGTGTGACTGGCACATTTTCCACAATCCGGGGGCGGAGGCCGGGATGTTGGAAGATACTGTCTGAAATTATCTCGCACTGCTTTCCTGTTCTTTTGTTGTTGTTGTTGTTGTTGTCGCGCCTATATACTATGCTTTTATTACGGTCACGTTCCACCTACCGGGAATTGGAAAGCCTGAGAGTGTTCCATGTAGCGTTCCATTAAGAGCTGTAGAAAAGAAATAAGGCAACGACAGTATGCAGGATGAGTTTTAAAATGTTGAGTTTACTGTGCAATCATTGTCATTCGAAGATTGAAAAACAAACATTTACTTTGTAATGCGTAAAAGACATTTTATAGCAGCGTTTTCTTTATTGGTTGAATTTTACGTGTAGTGAATAAATTTTTTGCTGTTAATTATTTCGTGCATCAATTGAGAACAGCTTTTGTCATTATTCGCTTTCCGCTAAATGTACTCGGGACTTTAAACACTGAACTTTTCCTCACTTTTCTGACGTAACAATGGAGAGTGTGCCATGTGTATGATGCGGTAAGCATTAAAGGGACCCTGAAGCATTTACCATCGACTACTCGGAATGTAGTTTGGAGTAAAGTCTATTGTCCCAGCAATCTCCCCCTCAAGAATTTTTAAAAAACCCCTTTACTATCACCGAAACTCCCCGGGCCCCATATGAGAAACGCGCAAATTGTCCTTTTCAACCCCCCACCGGCGAGCCCCCACCGGACAAAACTTGCCGTTTTTTTTCCTTTCTCCCGGGAGAGGGGGCGGCTCGCGGAGTTCTCTTCGGCGGCCTTGGATATACCACAGGACGGCGAGTTTTCTTCTTTTCTTCGCAACGTGGAGGGGTCTATTTCCGACCTGGTGCCACAAAAAAGCAGGCATGGCTGCCTGCTTGCAAGCGCGCGCTAAGGTTCGTAGGGCGTCTTTGAAGCAATAAACGTTTGTTGTCGAGTGGTCTCGTAGAAAGGGGGGTATTGAGTTCGTCACTAAAACTTTGCGTGCACTCGAACCCCCCCCCCCCCCCCCCCAAAAAAAAAAAAACGCCAAAACTGTGCTACAGGTCAGGCATAGAAGAGTCTGGTACAGAGCACCGACGACGGCGCATCGTCACAGAATATGCGAGAAATAAGTCGATAGTTGATCAGTGATAGCCAATAGGACAGCCATGGCCGCAATGACGTCATTTTGGCCATGCCAGGGGTGCATAATGAGAAAAATTGAAGAGACCGCGGTTGGTTTTTCCGCGTCTTTCACAGCAATTTGCGTGCTCACCGCTTCACGTGGCAACCGGAAATTTTGGGCCCAGGAAATTCCCGGCGGGTTTAATCTAAAGGGCAGGTTTTATTCCACGCCTTAAAGTTTGCGGGCCTTTTAAAAAAATTACAAAAAAAGCGCCAAAAGTTTTTTGGGCCCCAGGCCCTTGTTTAAAAAAAGGGTTTTAACTTCGATTATCAATTCAGTAAAAAAAATGCTGACACGTATTCCCTTCGTAAGCTGAAGTTTACCGCTGCACATCCTATTCATAATAAAGAAAGTATTCGAAAACTGCCGGAGGGATGGCACTAACGTATACGCACGGTTTCTGAATGCATATATGTGTTTTCACCAATAAATTTCAGTTCGAAGTAGGGTTTTTCCGTGTCATCCTCCTGCGTGTCTCGTCCAAACTTCGGCTCTAAACGCACGATGTATAGTGGATTTCACGGGAACGCAAACACAATCACGAACGAGTTATGAATGAGTTACAAACGCGACGTCTGCTGTCTTCCATTCATACCCTGGTGCTGGATGCCGTGAGACATTAACGTAAATAGCATAAGTAATAACCAGGCCCTCCGATGAGTCCTGTTCTAAATACAATCACAAATTGTTATTGTGAATTTAAGTAAAAAATAAATACACCATCAAGGAGCATATCATTTCATTTTATGCAGTCTGCTGCTTCTATGAACGGGTGAAACAGCGGATGCCACAGTAGACCACAAAGAAAGCTTGATGTCAAGCAGGGTGTTATTGTAAATGCTGCATATACTGATGTTTTTATTTCTACCAGCCCAGTCTTCAGCGGTTAATTGGCCGAGGGAGCGAGCAGTTAAACGGCTGTTGTCGTTCTTGCTGTTCTTAGACTTTTTCAGTGCGGCTCAAAAGTGTGAAGGTGCAAATTCTTTGCGTGTATTGAGCTTATAAAAGGAATAAAAAAAAATGAACTTCAGTTATGAGTGCTGGCAGATCGTGTTATTCGTGTGCCTTCATCATCGTGGTCTTCCGTGTATTTATTTATTTATTTATTTATTTATTTATTTATTTATTTATTTTATTTATTTATTTTAAATTATTAAATTAATTTTTAAAATTTTACCAGCTCCTACTTACCTCCCAATTAACGAGTGAAATCGAGACTCTACACAATTCTTTCCACGTGCAGCGGATGCGGCCACTCGTGTTCCATTACATAAACGCCTCGTTATTCTTTCTGCATTTCCTGGCTCAGACGCTGACACCGGTGGTTATCGAGCGCTCTCCACGTCTACCTCTACCGCATGTCCGCAACGCACCTGTCGGAAACTGGTACGGACGTGTCCCCGTATATAAAGCACCACGCCCACTTCCACGCGTGGCAGCACATCCGGGCAGAAATGAAATGACGCCCTGGATCGCATTCCCGGAAGTCTTCTGCGTTGAGCAGGGAACGATAGGGGTGACGGGAAGCCGGGATTACGTGGGATGGCTGGAACAAGAAAAAATGGAAAGGGAAAAGTGACGGGCCGAAGTGAACATGAGAAAAGAAGGAAATGATCCAAGGCTGTTTTCAAGTGACGAATGCACACAACCGAAACAGCTGGGAACATAATGAGAAGACATAAAAAGAGTTTAGTCACAGAGGGGTCGCCGCCTGAAAAGAATGGCTCAAGAAAAGGATCCGGGGTATGACTGTAAGGAGGCTTCAAGATTAAAGAGAGAAGAAACTGGTCCGTTGAAGAAATGAGGACTGGTGTGTGTAGGGTGAAAATACAGAGACGAAATTTTCAGGCGAAGCGAGCAGTAACACTAAGAATTGCGTCGTGCGGTGAATGGACAACAACTTAGACCCAAGCCGCTCAAGTTGTCCGCATCATATTCAGAAAGGAAAGTAAGGGTAGGATGTGGTAGGATATCGGTGTAATCGGCGTTATGATTACCTGGTGTATTACGCGTGCAGCATTTGCTGACGTAAACGCTTTTGGAAAGAGAAAAAGATTCATGCGTCCCATGCTCCCTGCCGGCGATGCCAAATTAACACTAAAGTGCTGAAAAATGTGGGGACAACACTGTCCTACGAAAGATTCGTACGTACAGAACTACGGTGATGATCATTGCAGGAGCTGGTGCCATCATTTACACAGGTTGTGGTTCCTCAAACCGTATCTTTGGAGTGATTGATTGCACGGTACGCGTCTTGAGATTTGCAAGTGCAAGCCTCTGTTCTTTGTACTTCCTCGAAGGCGTCATATACCAGAGGACTCGGCAGAAGTGAAAAAACAACAAACAAAAATAGACGAGAAGCTTGGCGTGGGAAGTATAAAATAAAACGTCACTTTTCAGCCCCCCCCCCCCCCCCCGAACCTCCCAAATGGCTGGCATACTCAGTTCTTTGCACGTTCTTCAAACTTTTTCTGAGGTAGAAAAAAAAAAGCGACTAATAAACCGGGAAGTGAGGCAGTCGCATGCATTTTGAGGCTCTCACATGCAACTGATATCCTCTACGAGAAAAATACAATGCAAAATTTGGATGGTTAAACAGAAAACGTCGAATCCGTATTGCAAGAAAGAAAAAAAGAAACCTAGAAGAACCCTGGCGAACGCTTCGTATGAACCAATTTTGGGCTGTCACTAATAAAAAGGGCCGTGGGGCGCTTTAGGTATTTCCCAGAGACAGGGGACGTTTGGGTGACGCCCCTATTTTCTATAACGGTTTCCACTATGAAGAAATGTACTTTTCACCCTAGTGTAATACGTGTCCAAGCAGGCCCATGCTAGCTTGCAAGTCCCACGTTGGCGTAATCGAAGCCACATCGGAACAGACGCGGTGCGCGGAAAAAGGAAGACAATAAACGTTTACACAGGGGCATCCAAACACATAATGAGAGCCACGCACAACGTAAAGCAAAAGAAGGGCTTCACCGGATAAAGCCCTTTCTTGCCCGAGTACGAACCTAGCGCGGGCGGACAGCCTGCCCTGTCTCTGTGGCTCGTCTCTGATAGGCAAACCAAGCAGCTTCCACTGTCGGCCTTGGTTCTGATGGCCTGCGTGCCACTTCGTGAGGACATACGGTTTCAGTCCGTAGAAACGAGAGGGAGGGAAAAGTTGCATCACTCTACAGGACCCATGGATGGCTTTGCCGACTGCGGGTAGGCGGAGGCGATCCTAGCTTCTGTGTCTTTTCTCACCGTCGGAGGAGACTGCGGTTTAAACGAAAGCTTGTGTTCCCGTGTTCCTGCATCGCTTATTTCTTTCATTTTGTCTAGTACTAATTCCTATTCAGTCGGTGCTGTCTTTTCTTAAACCAAATGGCCCATTGATAAAAAAAAATCCGGCGCTCGGCATCGGTGTCATTCATACAAGAAAAAAAATACGGGCCCTTAGGATGGGCTTTCCACTGCGCGAGCTTAACTCAGCAGTAGCGAGAGGAGAGGCGGTCGTAGACGCCGGTATACCGAAAATAAATAAAGGCAAGCGAAATTCAGAATCGTCGTCCACTCTGCCATTACACGTCGACATGAACCAGCAACAGCGCAAGCGCGTAGGAGGCAAGTCAAAGCCATTCGAAAGCAGTTAAGGCGTATCGCCAGCAAAGCCTCATGAGTAGCAAGGCGTATCAGGGGTTCCGCTGGACATTTATTCTTTCGCGTTCAGAAGGCTTGGGTTTCCGCGATTTTTTTTTTTCCCCGATGTAAAAAGTGCATTTTTTTTTTGCATTTTTCGGTACGTCTTCATGACACGCACGTCCATTTTTTCAGAATATATCGGTAGGCCTTTAGTACTGATGCGTGATCCCAGGAAACTCTATACTAGTCATCATCGTTATCAGGCTGCTTGGTTCACCCATCACAAAAGCCGCTCCCATGTTCATCCAGTCGTTCCAGTGTTACGATGGCCTTGTCCATTCTTTGCACCACAATTTCCTACATCATCCCTCCATCGAGATAATTAATGTTCTCCTTCTCCTTCTAGTCCCATGTCTTGGCGCCAACTATCAAGCCCCCTCTCCCTCCCCCCTCCCCCCTCCGCGAAAACCAGATCAACCACGTACTTTGGACTACTATTGAGGAAGTAACCCTCCGATAAAAACATTTTTTCGACTCCTAAGCACTGCGAAAATAACATTCTCCGACAGAAAAAAGTGTGCCAATATTTTGCTGCCTAACAAACAATAAATAGTAAAGACAATGCAGTGATTCTAATCGTGTATGAGACATGGTTCAAATGTATTATAAAGAGAGCTACAGGATGTGTATGTACATGCGTTTTGAATTTTTTCGAAAACCCCGTAAACACAATCACGCAATTACTTCAGCCTCTGCCATTTCTTAAACGACACCGAAGTCCTTGAGGTATCTGTAACACGCCAATGAAGTAAGAAGGCCGCACCTATTGCATGCCAAGTACGTACCCGCCTCCAAGCCGCACCAAGGGCAAGCACTGCTGTCACAGAGAAGAACACAACAAAATTAGTGGCGTGCATTCAAGTAGGTACTCGCCGGGGTAGCTTATGCGAGGCAACAACGCCATGGGAGGCCTGGCATATGACTCTTTATCACCCAGCAAAGTGGAAGCACCCAGAACCAACCCGGAAGCTCATTTCCATAAAGCATTCTCCGGGCAGCTGCCAGTGGTTGCTATATGCATCCGCCGTCTCCTCAGTTAGCCAGCGACATTGAGTCTAACCCAAAACGTCACGCCGGGACGTTGCTTAAAACGCGCAAGCCACTTCGAGAAATACGAGGCTATCCCCCCTTTAGACGGGGTTTTGCAGGTTCTCATCGTAACATATTAAGGGTATACTTGTAATCTCCGATTTTTCAAAACATGCCTTGCTTTTTACGTTCATGCCGCCCTCTGCCAAAGTTATCGCACCTCTCTCCGCCTGTACTCCTCTATTGCCGCTTTCAACGCAGAGTAGTTGGCCAAATTACTTCCTCGGGATGACCGTTCTTTCTTTTCTTTTATTTGTGTTTGTTTCTCTCTACCTCTCCTAATGTCTTGCTCTTTGGGTGTCGACTTTCTTGCATTCATCATTGGCCTATTGTGAAGCAATCTTTACAGGAGCCGGCGAAGCAGATGTTTTTGAACGTTAGAGGGACCCTGCAATACTTTTTTGAACTTTTTTTGAAATATTAAATGCTTGCAGAACGTCATCACCCAGCACACCCAGTATTTAGATTAGAGGGTAGCGAAGTACTTCACTTAAAAATTACTGTTCTATGCCCATCAGATAAGTTGTAAAGTCTCTCAAAAGTTGTTTCTCTCTTTGCCCGGTCTTGACGTTCTTGGACGGCTCGAATTTCGTCACTAAGGCCATGTGGCGGCTGTTGACCGGTTTTACTTCAGTTGCAACAATGTACACCTTTCGATAGCATCTTAAGAAAAGCCACATAGACAAAGCAGAAATGGAAGGCGCATCTGGTGCGACGAGCAAATCACACTGTGCCGCTCTGTGTTGGCGATAACTATAGCTTTCGCAGTGGTTCGAGGCGCGAAGGAAAGAGTGAAAGCGCTATCGAAAGTGTTGCAGGGTCGCTTGAATTCAATTTGCAAACGCCTACAATACCCTCAGTTCTATTATGTAGGCGAGCGATTTCCAATTATATATCGGCTCCGGTAAAACTAAACGCTATGCAGTTAATTGTCATCCAGGAAGTCAGAAATCACGAATGTACTGAAAGACAAACCGCGCTTCCGAATCGGAGGCGTGTGTGCTCGTTTTACCGGGACGCCGCAACTAGTATGTTAGTAGTTGTTTAAGCACAGTGATCACGCTCTGATCGCGCACACACCACGCGGTGGCTTTGCTCAGCAAAACTGTGCATAAAGAACAACGGAATTGTTCATTTGAGACCACTGTTCATTGTGTTTCTTTTCATCGTCTGACACTTTGTTGGAAGCATGCAGCGCCTCTTCTAGTTTTACCCGTAGCCAGCAAGCTTTCGCAAAAGTTTTGGTCACTGTTGCTTCCAAAAAAAGTGTTTCCTTACATCATAATGTAAGGTTTAATTCCTAAATGGCAATAAAAATGAAGCAAGATTAAATATATTCTACAAAAATTTATGTTTCGGCATTGAGTGACATTGTTTCTGTTTTCCTGATGATGCACACCAGTTAGGTATTCATTTAGCTCTTGTATCTTTATAGTTCCGCGCTCCAAGATGCATGTGCTGCTGCTACGCGCTGAAGCTGCCCAGCGGCTCGGCAGGAGGCGACAGCTTGCGCTGACACCATGTCTCGACGCAGCCGACACAGCGCGTCCGGCCGACATTCTCAGCAGTGCTCCTCAATACTGTTACCACTACCGAAGATCCAATGCTAGAATAAATAAATAAATAAATAAATAAATAAATAAATAAATAAATAAATAAATAAATAAATAAATAAATAAATAAATAAATAAATAAATAAATAAATAAATAAATAAATAAATAAATAAATAAATAAATAAATAAATAAATAAATAAATAAAACTTCACGATCCTATTAGGGTGAAATCGGTTTCACTCTTGCCCGTTTTCGCAGCTACATAGACACGCGAATGGCATAAGAGCGCCCTAGAATTTTCGAAGGCATTTTTTTTGTTTCTGTAGTTTTTTCTCCCATCGTAGCGCGAAGCCGTGTGCAGCTTGTTGGAGCCTTTTTCTTTTTTTTTTTCTAGCTTTCAGTTGCGCTGTTTTGCATCGTCTCGACAGGAAACTTATCTTTCGTTGTCAGCCCGTCGTTCAAGAGCAGAAGCAGTTGTTGCGCTTGTATGGGCTTGGCTTGTTTTACTGAAGCGGCTTCGACTCTGGAAACGCTCAAAAACCTCCTCTCATATTTGTTATGGTATTTTACTCGTTTTTGGGTTGCACACCTCTACGTGTGCTCTCAGGACCATAAGAAAAAATAAAGCTGTACCTTCCGAATACAAATTTATCAGGACTGTGCCTAGGTCTTTTTTAAGCAAACATTGTGCGGCGCATTGTTTTGCATTGCACGCGAAAAGATCTACTTAACGCTGGTAGTTTTTAGTGACTGAAGGAAAGGAGTGCGATACTAAAAGTTCGTGAATTTTGATCAAAATCTTGAAGCCTCCGGGTTAACTGCGGGAATATTTCAGAAGAGGTGCCCGCAACCAATGCAGTGGATCGTGTTCAAAAGACAGTCATTCCCAGAGGCGCATCCCCTTCACGCACTCAAAACACTGGGAGCGAAAACCTGAAAAGGGCAAGAATGAATACTCCCGTAGAACAAAGAGGTTCTTTTGTGTGTGCGCGTACGATGAACCTCTAGGAGGAGATTCTAGAGACCGGGAGAACTTCAGAATTCACATTCCACATGAGGCCGCATTGTTTGTTTGTTTGCCCCGGTTTGAGCTTTTTCAGGCTGTGCTTCGGAGTTTCCCTCTAGCGCTCCAAACCTCTACATTTGGAGAAACGTTTTCTCTTCTTTTTCGTGTAGATGGCTGTGCTGATTTCTTTCCCGCCCTCTGCTTTCCTTTTGTTGCAGTACATTATTGTCTTTATTTGCTTCATTTTGCCCTCGGCCTGATACAAATCAGTCAAGTAGATAGGAGCTAGTCCGTTGACCGTTTTACTCTTAAAAACCGTTGAACAAGAACAGCGAGCTGTAACAGAAGAGAAAATTTTGTTGTTCGAAGTCCAGTCCGCCTAAAGCAGAAACGCCAGAGTCGTCTGCGGAAAATGTAAAACTTGCCCATTTTCTGTGGAGGTGTCCCCAAGGCAAAACGTCTGGTTTTCTGAAATGGAGTCTGAAGGAGGAACAACGCCAACATTTCTACGGGATTTTTCCTTTTCACCCTGACCTTATTCGTGGCATCTCACGACTTTATTACCTCCTTCGGCCGCACGCACAAGTTCGCTCCGCATCGGGGAATTCAAATACAAAGACGGAAACTTTTTTTTTTCGTTGCCCACTTCATATAAATGAGCGCGAACTAACGTGAAGGAAAAAAAATCTTCTCAAAAGAAGCAGCTAGAAGTCATATGTCGAGCATTTAGAGGCAAGAAAAAGATCCTAAAAAAGAAAAGAAGGAAAACCAGAGGACAACACCGTAAAATGCATCCCTTTACATTTTAATGCAAACGCAGCAAGCCCCTCATTGAGAATTGTGGATAAAAACAAAACGGCAGCGCAGACATCACGCGGAGGGCGTTTCAGCCTAAGTCAGATACCCAAGGCCCAACTAAATGGGTACTCAGTCACTTTGGAAACTGATGCAGAAACATTATATGATTAAATACAAAAGAATAAAACTGAAATAAAAGATTTATTGTTGCATTACGACTTTGTGAAAGTGGATATCCAGCGAAGCTGTTGCCAACCACTACATCAGCGGATAGGAATATGCAGCGCTGTACTGCTTATCAATTCTAACAGTGGCAATATAGTGTTGCCAAGACCAAACCGAAACCCGATCTTTACCATGCGGCTAGTTGATTGGGTCATTGTGGCGCGCCGAGCCCAAAGTTTTCCGGAACAAAAGCCAAAAACTCGAGTTGTCGTGCTTCGTCAGCAATAAAGTAACCGACAAAAAACCGACAGCATGTCTCCATCTGTCTCATCCATGCAAAATGCTTATGCATGAAGGCGTCGATGTTTCTTGTCTCAGTGCCGCAGATTGCTTATGCATTGAGATTTCGATGTCTGTTTTAGATTCTTCTACGGTGTTGCAAACGGGGAAGATTAGTATTTCTTCCTGGTTGTTTTATACCACCGATAACCGCATAGTCCTCGGCGGTGGTCTTTGGCTTCAGCATTCCCGAATATATGCGTCAACTGTATGACGGACCGATAGTGAGCGTTTGATTCACACGAAACGAAAAGTCGCGGAGAGGGCGTTGGCCTATACACATCCACGTATACGGCTATGAGCTGTGGCCCTTCTTAGGCTTACCGTTAGGTAGCCTTAACGCTGAGTTTAACACCGTGCATAGCAGCCCCCAATTCCTTATACGTCAATTTCCGAAAACCTGTTAACATCGGAAAACGTAAAAGCGTAATGTAAGTCTCCAAGTGGGAAAGTCGGCTACGTACTGCTCCGTGGGTATGCAACATTTTACGAGCTTTTGCCCGCACACGGACGACACGAAGAAGACCGACGAAAAAAAAGATAACTTCGTTATTAACTGAGGAAAGATGTAGAAAACAGTCGACGTTGCCTGCTTCTTTTACGAGCGAAGAGAGCGTACGGAGAACACAGCAGTGAATAGAAGAAAGTGGATTTTATGTTCCTCTAAAAGATTTCTTTTCGTCTTCCATGAATACATATGGCTCAAACTACAGCGATATTTTGTTTCAAGATACGGTACAAGGCCGAAACTTCCGGTGCGATGTAAAATGTTGACTAAACGTGTTGGTAAGCCGCGTCCCACCTCAGAACCAACCAAACCAGAGTTCTCTGGTTTGGTTGGTTTTAAGGTGGGGCGCGGCTTACCAAAATATTCTAATATTTTACAATTAAGAAATCACACGTCCTGGGAAAAAATAATGGCTTTGCTAAGTCTGGAATCCAGGACGTCCGTTCAAAAACACACAATTGTACGCCTACGCACCTGAGGCGGAACTGAGGCAGTTAAATAAAAGAGCAGAAGGCGTGTTCGAAGCTAAACCGTTGATGGCGCTCGGTGCGCACATCAAATGCCACGTATTTACCCTCAAGGGAACGGAATATCCCTCACACGCGCCCAATCAGAGTGTTCAATCCTTTGTTGCACGCACCTCACACCAGATCTGCCAGCGATACCACCATTTATCTTCGTGCATCGATTCTCTGGCGAGGAGTGATGCACTCGGGAGAAGTTTTGAAGCTGGGAGGGTGACGAAGGTGAGGGAGCAGACTTATGACCAGCACTAGAGCAAAGAGATCGGCACAAGGGGCCATCAATAGGTACAAGGGTCTGTGAAGCCAGTCTTCGAAGGCGAAATTTATTAAAAGATGCTCTCAGTTGCGTCTCAAAAATTTCATTCTCGGAATGGCACCAATTAGTGCCCATCTTTGTCGCATTACACTCCATATTAAGGTTGATTTCAAAGAGAATAAAGTGGTCGGAATTTCAATGGTACGCTGAATATAGGGCTCGCTCTCGCCGATCGTTAAAAAAAAGTGGCGCTCAGGAAAGGCGAGGCGGCAGAAGCTGCCTTTCCAAAGAACGTAGTGCGATGCAACGAAGGATGTGCAGAGACAATCAGTGGGTGCATGAACGCTCATGACGGTAACACCCTTGCGTGCGTCCCCGGTCTGTTTCTCTCTCTCTCTCTCTCCTCTCTCCTAAGCGCTCTCACTCTTCTCTCCTTCTCTCTCTCGCTCTTCTCTCTCTCCCTCTCTTCAACCCGTTTAGCCTACGCAAGGACTCTATTAGTTCTCATTGTACGGCGACAATCGCATCTACAGTCGTCTCGTTACCAGCTGCTTCTCGGTTCTATGCTCATTAGCAAAGTGCCGCACATGCTGCTACGTATGTAAAAGTCGGTTCCAGAGCGGCACCGCTGTTATCCCTTTTATCCTTGCGGGAGCCCCTAAATGCGCCCTGCCACTCACTCGGCTCCCATACGATGCCACCGCAGCGCCGCTCTCTCTTTCGTTCTTTACATATAGCGCTGCCGGCGTAATATTCTGTTTTTTGCTCCCTCCAGGCTTTGCTTATTCCTTTTTAGTAAAGAAGGCGACCTGGTGCGGCGCTCAGTTTGCAGCCATGAATAAAACACGCGACACGTGCCCGCCATCCAGGTCTTTCCGTGACTTTCAGAGACTTTATAACCTATGCTTGCTTTTCTTTCTGTGTAGTTTAACGCCTTGCAGACGTATGCTCAAGTGTGTTTAGAACGGTCTTTGGTGGTATTGATTTCACTAAGCGGTGCGTTGGTGCCGGTATGTCCGTTACCGGTACACAGCATATTTCTTCGACCGGCTCTCCGTATTCACGTTTCTAACGTCACTGCCAGGTTCGCTTTGTTTGTAGTAGAGTAGAGAGGGCGAATGGCCCACGTTGACAGCACATTTTTCTTTTCGTTTGCTTCCAACTTGCTGGTCCCTTCCATTACTTCGTCACGTTTTAAGGCCCCCGACTAAGTTTTCAGGGCGATTTCGGCCGCTCCGACACTGAATGGCTCCGTGGCCGGCAAGAGGGAAGGGACGGGGCGAGCTTAATTTAAATTTCTCTAAAAAGTTATAACGGTCGACACAGATCGTCTCTCACCACCGGCTCTGGCATAGGCATTATTAATGACTTCTTTTCTTTAGCCTGGACGAGAGGACGAGGCAAAAGAAAATGCTCTTGCGACATTGGCCAGATGGGAAATCCGTTGTTATGCCCAACGCTCGCCAAATGCCCCCGCTCACTTCTCACGACGGGGAGATAGGTTTTGCGAGACGTGACCGATTAGGCCGCTGTGTTCGTGTCGTGCAGAGGTGCATGAAGGAGGGCGTTGCTCCCAAGGCAATTTTTTTAACCTCCTTGGTTGCTCCCGCGAAAACAAAAAGGTTGGGTGGTTTGAATGACGAAAATGGCGCCCGTGTAGATCATGCTACTGCACAGCAGCTTAACGAAGCAGAGTGCCTAGCCCGTGATGCGATAGTCATCACTGTCATTTATATTCAATGCGAATGGATAGAGCTATAAAATGAGAGTAAAGCCGAACACAGAAAACGAATTCCTAACTTTTACTACTGCCACAGTTCTTTGGGCTGCTCAATTACTAGCTTTCCTTCGTGTATCTTTTTTCGAGTGTATTCTTTTTGCAGCTGCGCGCTGTACGACAGGACTAATTATCCTCGTACTTCGCGATGGCACAGGGTGCGTTTCGTAAATACGGAGCATTGGTTCACGTCGCGGCGATATAAACACAACTTTTTTGTTAGGCAATACGTGGTTCTGGCGGAAAGCCAAAGACGCTAAATAAAGTGCATTTGTCTGATGCCGCCCGAAAAATATCCTGTTCCAAAAAGGTTACTACGTATCTGTCCGTTGATTAGAATATAGTTTGACATCGGACTGAATGTCGGCTATAAAGCCAAAATAAAACTTTATGTCATTTGAAGAAAAAAACACCCCGTGGTAACTCACTCAACCCAATTCCTAGCCCTAAAAGGCGTCTTCTTTTCAAAAAAGGAAGTTAAATCTTGAAAACAACTTTCAGATTTTGTGATAGATGGCGTCCGAAAAAACAGAGTAGGGCTAATATTAATAACAGGGTTGTGGGGTTGCCAGTGTGTTAACTGCAAGATAGCAATGAAGCGATACGAGAATCCCAGCTACAGGCACCACTGCAATCGCACAGTCGTGCTCCTTGACAGTAGCTTTGTTAGGAGGAAGCCTTTCCCCTAAACAAGCCTCTGTGATATCATTACCCCCCCCCCGGCCCTTCGCCCCGATAAAGTGACTGATGCGCCCCACCACTGCTTCATTTTAAATGCGAATGCATTGATTAGTCGGGGGTTGTCTTGCGTCCATCGAGCGGCGTGCGCCTGCATTCCTCCAGCGCGAGCGCACGTGAGCGCGCGCCTCGTAGTTCTGCCTTCGTCGTCGTCGTCGTCGTGAGTGCGAATGCATTTCTTAGTCGGGGGTTGTCGTGCTCCGTCCGGGTGCGCCCGCAGGTGTTATCTCTGCGCTCAATGCCGAACGCATGCGCTTAAAGCGAGCTGTACTAGTTTGCTCGAAGCGGCAAGGACGGTGAGTACTGCGGTGTTAGCCTCGTGTCTAACGTGTATGGGAACTTGATATCGCACGCCGTTGCCACGTCTCCCGTTCTAGACACGTCTCCGTACAAGGACTTGTACACCCTTGCCTACACCGGAGACGGAGTCTTTGTGGTGACCGTGTACCTCGCGCCCAACCTCGCTCGAGACGCCGTTGCCGCGCAGCTGGACGCGGCTATGGAAAGTGTGCGCGTGCGCTCCAAACCCTCTGACCCCATAGTCCCTTGGTTGGCGACTTCAACGTTGACGTGCGCAAGAAGAGTGGCGAGTGGCGGTCGAGTAGCATGCAGACCGGCCTCTATGCATTGTCTCTCTGCCGGCTTCGACACGTGCCCCACTACAATTCACGGGAGTTGCATTGATCGGTCTTTACGCGAAACTGTGACCGGCGTATGCTTCTCAAAGACCCTTTGACCGTGCACTTTAGCGATCACAAGGCAGTGATTGTGGCCGTCAGGTACAACGATAACACAAACAGGTGCTGATGAATAAATGATTACGTTCACACTCTCGTCATTAATTACGCCATTACTCGCAACACACTCATCGGTGCACCAATGCATTCGCATTTCTGCACGATTCCCTTCGGGAAGTGCGGGGGAATTTTTTTCCCCTAGTATCTGGCCTAGTTGTTGGACGTTTTAGTCAAAGTTAGCATCTTGCTTATTTGGACAAAGGAGCTTTTCGAATGAACCAAACTTTGTATGTTGCCGTCACGGTCCTTCTAATCCCAATGCGCCTATACACTAAAAAAAACTTAAAGCAGAGCTTTACTAGCCTAGTGGAACCAAGTTTTGCCGTCGCCGGCAATTTGACCCCAATTTCAGTAATTTGTTGTTTGGCTAGTTCGTGCATTATGCCTTACGATATATAGCGCTAACTGGACGCACGAAGTAAAGAAGACAAACAATGCACAACTCACAACTGTTTATTTGAAGGAAACAAAGTTGCCTCAAGTAGGCTTCTACATATACATAAAAAACATAAAAGCAGATAGCAAAAGTGATTAACTCCACAATACTGAGAGCGTGCCTCCACATGTTGTCTGAAACCGGCATTGCTGAAAAGTGATAATGACGGTTCACTTTGCGATTTTTCTGAATGAAGTACGCTCCTGAACGCTCACGCGCCTCAGTTTCACGGCTTCTCTCAATTATAATGGTTTATTTGAGGCGCGATGTACATCCACAATCACAAATCTAGTGCCATTCTTGACTGATAAATCGTGTTCTTGGAGGGGATCATTTATGCACCGTCCACTTAACTTAATGCCGTCTCACATGCGAGCGGTATCTGGCATACAATACCAACTTTGCATCCCACGTACTCCATGGCGTGTTTCTTCACGCGCGTACTAGATTTCCTTTTTTTCCGCTGATACTGCTGCTCAACTAACCACGCTTGCATGGTGCGGAAAATACGATTGGCACACGATATTTCGCAGCAGCCCGCTTAAAGTTGTGAGCTTCTTCATGGGAATACGGTACCACCTCAAGTCTCGTTCTCGTTTTCCTTCCAACAAACAGTTATCAGTTGCCGCATTGTTTGTCTTTCTTACTTTGTGTGTTCAGCATGACCAAGTATACTTCGGACCTGCCCAGCCAGCTCCACTCTATGGGAGCGCTTGCGCCAAGTCTCGTTTCGCACCCGGCCGCTAGGGGCGCTTTTACGCCCTGTTGCGGGTAACGGCGGGGGAGTGCTTGCTCGAGCGCTAGTAGAAGCCTTCTAGGCCGGGAATTCGTGTTTAATGACACTTAAGTAATCAATTTCGGTAATTCCAAATGAATAAGTAGCCGTTTAACGGTGACCATCCCTGAACGAGTGTTTTTTTCCTGATTAAGCTGGGCCTCTTGACTGTCCTGTTGTGAGACGGGCTGCGGTGAGCGCGACGCATTTAGCTTCGTGCTCTCATATGTAGTTATGACAAAAAGGAATTACATTACCTCACGGGCTGACAACACAACTGGCTAGCTAATCAAACAGTACCGCTTCATACTTGAAGGGGAGGTGATTCCCGAATATGAGGTACATAAGGAAGTTCATAGCATAAACAAAACTTTGTTAGGTCGAAAAAGCTTCCCAGGAACACTTTTTTGTCATAGTAAATACAAAAAAAAATGAAGCTTTCGGTTGAAATTCCTCATGCAAGTGTAGCAGTTTTTTTTTTTTTTGCTTTGACGTATTGGTGGAATTTTCTATGCTCGGAAAATAAAATGCAAATGCAAGCACCGATGATACCAGGTCGCACACGCACTAATAAACGAAGATGATTTTGCTCCGTCCTTCGCGAATAAACTGGAAATTCTTTATTGCGAGTGCATGTGAAGTGCTACAATGACCTGTTACACTATTTACTCAACAGCATTGTCATTCTAATTTTATTTACATGCTAATTTAATTTACATACACAATGCCACACTGTATTCAGGTTTTCAGAACCTTAATGAACGCTGGATTTCCGCAATCTTTTTCACTTGGCATTTTTGTAAATAGTTCATTTTCGTTCACAATTCTACACTTCGCTTGAACAATGCAGCGCAGTAGTCACACCTTCATCGCTTTTCTGGAGACTGGTTTCTCCGCAATCATTTTCACTTTGACATGCTTGCCCGTTATCTCCGCAGCAAAATTTGTGAGAAAAGGTCGGCTCAACATTTGTCACTTTACCTTCTTTAGGGCTACAATAAGGTACGAAACAGTATACCATCATGCTCCTTCAAAGGAAAAACTCGCTTCAGAGGACTGAATAAGCTGTATTTCTCATGTCTGATACTTCGTGCTTTGCATACGGCAGACGCAACTTATATTCCACGCCGCGTAGACCTGCAAGTGGGAGTCCTGCACGGCTGTCACCCGTGCGTGCGGCGGCGGCGGCTGGCAGAGGAGGAGTGGCGGCGGCGTGGAACGACAGGGCGTAAGTAGCACCACTCCACTCGTAGCGGTGAAAATTATCCCTGCGACGGCGGTGCTGGGGGCGCTCGCTGGGCAGGTCCGAAGTATAGTTGGTCATGGTGTCCAGATAGCGCTACAGTTTGTATGACCTTAATTTCAGCGCAACTGTGCCGTATCCTTGGCAACGTATAATGTGACTCGCCGCGCCGAGCTCCGCCGCCACCAGTTTGGCGCATGCGCTCTCCGCAGCTCGGTCACCGCCTGACCACATGACTGAACGCGCACCTGGCTGAGGAGCGCTGCGCTCGCCTATTCAGTGCGATAGTGGCAGATGAGAGTGAGGCCTGGCCGTCTTCTATGAGCGTTGCGCGGGACTGGGACGCGTTGAGCCGTCGTCGGCAAGCGGCGTCTGACCACGCGGCGGTTATCACCCGGCGAGCTGTTTCATTGGAGAGAGTCCGGGATGCCAAGAGCGCGAGGACTGTGACTTAGGAAGAGCTGCCCGTTTGGCTCGCAAAACGCCTGAAGCTGGACCACTACAAAACGCACAGCCGTCATATCTGGATTTACAATGAGTGTTTACCCCTGAGTATAATATTTGCAGCTAAATCAAAGGTTAACGAAGTGAAACCAAGACTAACCAGGCTAAATTAATCTTTCACTTTGCATATACAGGGTTAGCTGACCTGAGCCACACCCTTTTTTTAATTTCTGTAACCTGGACTTGAAGACACACGCTGACAACTTCCAGGCTCTCAAAAAAAAAAAAAGTTTTTCTCCACTAACGTGAAATCTGGGGAGGGGAGAAGCATGCAGTGTACAAGTGTATTCTTGGCGCCTTGGCGTTTTTGCAGACAGAGGTGAAACCGTTGGGGGATGGATGTATTTAAATGGAAGGTTTAGCGCAAAAAAGACGAGGACGGTGGCAAACGTGACACCGTCACGTTTGCCATCGTCTCGTCTTTTTTGCGCTAAACCTTCCATTTAACTATGTACCAACTCGCCCAACAGCACGTTCTGTTAAAGTGGATAGATGTATGCAGCTTTGTTGCAAGAGTCTCGTGCCCTTGAAGCACGAAGCGTTGTTGTGCGAGGCGTTGGAAAACGAGTATCCCGGTGTTATAGTACCATGACTACGTGGAACGACGACGACGACACGAAACGCTGACAGCCCGAGCCCCCAAGGGGCTTCACGCCTAAAAGGCATCTCGCTCTGGTTGTGTACAGACACCTTCTCAACTTTGTCGCAAAATGCAATATGGCTTCAACCTTGACACGGGGCTTACGACACAGCAAATGGAAATGCTTGTCTGATGTGAACAGGTATCTTTATGTCAGAGGTATCGCAACAAAAACGCTTCTGCAAGCCAATCGTTCAGTTTCTCACTTTTCTCGGAAAATACACGAAACCTGAACGCAATCGATGCAGTTGCAGCGGCCCCCACCAATGTCACCTCGCGATTTTTATTGATCCATTCGGCTCAACTGCGATTTTTTCTGCGTCTATGGGTGTTTTGACATTTTTCTTCGTGGGGAAACGGTAATCGACACGGCAAGCCCCCTTTTCTTTTGTGTACGTCACCAACCAAATCTTTCCTTGCCTTCTTGCCTATGTGCTGTGTAGACACGAAATTCTACACGCAGAAATATGAGGAAATGCTGGATTTGCTAACGATGCAACTCAATTAGGAATACGTTTTTTAGCTTCAGAACAAAGGCGGATTTCTTTTTTTGGTCTCGGCAGCCCCCATTGGGTCTGTGGCAATAAGTTGGCGATGAAAGGCGACGGAGCGGAACTCAGTGACCTTCAGAGCAAACTGGTCATAAGATGATTCTGACTAAAGCCCTCCTTAAAGATCTGATTTTCTACAACGGCTCCTTTCTGGGTGTAAATTTTATGCTGCAGCTATATTCGTGAAGTGCAACGAATTCGCAGGAACGCCACGAGTGCTTCATATAACGCTTGTGGTTACAAACAGGGTAGTATTACAAATCAGCGTGAAGTGCTTCGCCGTTGTCCTGTGCGTGCAAACTACGCCGGCTACAGCCAAGTTTCGGACGTTGCGAGAACGTTCCATGTGTGGCGGTGAAGCCAGCCCTACAGAACACTTCATGTTAAGCATAAACCAGCGCCTAGTGCTGGATTCAGGGGAAACCTTCACCGGCCCAGTGGGGCTATTTTCTGTGTATTTCTACTTTCTGGCCCAGTGCGCGACATGCTTAATGCCTGTTAACCGTTGGGAATTCTGAGTATTTATGCTCTGCCCGTTTGAGTTGTCATGTTTTAAGCAAGCCAGTGTGCTGCTGTACTGTCGTTTTTCTCCTCGCTTCTTGCATTAAACAGTTCATTTTGGACTGTCTTTTTGTCGTCGGAACGTAGTCAACTCTCCTGCAGCCGCTAGCCAACCACGCCACCTGTACATGACGAAGTGCCGTACTCGCATGCCTTCGTCCTGTAGCAGTGGCTGCACGCTACTCCACCCTTTCTGTATTCTCTCGTTATGAAGACTTCCCACTTAGAAGCCACAATGCCATCATTTGCTCTATTTACGCTGTGGATGTAATCACTAGAGTTTGAAACTTTAGGCACAAAAAAGTGAGGTTTTAGGACCTATAATAGGCACTGAAAAGTGTCACTTAGGCTTATATAGGCGTGAAACAGTATAGCTGCTATTCGAACATATTTACTTAAAATTTAGGGTGATTTGGCACTAGAAGGAAGGGTTAAAAGCCATTACAAATGACCCGATCTCAGCGTTTCACGGCAGGAAGTTGTACCTTCTTGCAGTCAATATTTGTGTGCGGAAAAATAACGCTTGACGTCAACTAAAGTTGGCGGAGCATGCTTTCACTTCGGAACGCTCCATGACCTAATTCCATCTGGAATGTCAGACTATTTGCCGCTCAGAAGCTTTAGTAGTTCTTTTAGCCCAGGATATCCAGAAATTTGATATACGTGGCAAATGTAAGCTTCGGAATGGCTCGGTGTGCAACCGCATCGTCAGGAATGGCGAACCTGTCCGGGACCTGTGCGCAAGCGCAACTTCGGGGATAGCGAACCTTTCCCGGACCTGCAAAATGAGCTCAGCATGCTGAGTCAAAGTGGTGCACAAGTTTTTAGCTGTTTAATGCTTTCTGCTGCGAATGTGAAATAAGCAGACGAATGTAGAATAAGGCCGTGCATAATAGTGTGAGCTCTACCCTTTTGTTGACTGCAAGGCTGTTAATACAACTGACGTGTTTATTGTGGTAGTTTCCGTCCCTTTCCGGCTTCTGAAGTTAACAACGAGCTCTGGTAGGAAAGGCTGAATTGGTAACTGATTTTTGAAGACACGAACGCACGTCGAGATACGGTATCTTGACTGCAGCTGTTTATTCGTTAGGAGAACAGAACGATATCCTGAGGTCTTCAAAACACCGCTGAATCCTATTGATGGTACATTGAA
This sequence comes from Haemaphysalis longicornis, assembly GCA_013339765.2. Lineage (NCBI taxonomy): Eukaryota > Metazoa > Arthropoda > Arachnida > Ixodida > Ixodidae > Haemaphysalis > Haemaphysalis longicornis. Next base: position 77,532,707 of record CM023450.1, read on the forward strand.
GTGCAATCAATCCGTGAAAATTGCTCAGTCGTCTTACCCTACAGAAGTGTATGACTCGCGAAGCTTCGGAAAATAACCCCATTCTGCACTGGACTAAATGCAGATTAAATAAGTTTAACCAGCTTTAAAGCTGGGTTGCAAACGCTCTTAAAAGTTACCGGCAGGGCAGATAAGGCTGTCGCGACCAGACTACACGAAAAGAGCCGAGATGCTTGTTCTGTAACCTCTATCCCTCTATCCTTCTTCGCGCTACACGGGCTGCATCTTTCCGACCGGCGGTGTAGCCGTGATCGATGGCTACCTGCGTACGTATTCCTGGCTTCACCTTGAAACTTTTGTGTGTCAGATGTTGAGGTGGTTATCTACCTGGAGGCGTCTTTTACATTGAGCGGCACATGCCCGGCTGTTTCGCGTTCATTTTCTTCTTTGTTTTTTATCAAGTTAGCAACGTACAGGGCATGTCGGCCAAAGGTTTGGCTGTTGATGCCCATACACAGCACAACAGAAGAAAATAGGTAGAATAAAAGAGCTAGCGCGGAAAGGGGTAACGTCAAGCCCAACGGGCGGCGAAGTTGGTTGCGGTGTTGCTGCATAGCGGACTGGTTGCTCGTGACGTGAGGTCGAGGTGGCTGCAGCTTGGGCACGGTTTGCGATATCGGCGTGTTTGGCATTGCCCCTCGGATTCTAGTCTCAAAATGCGTGCGACAAGCACCGAGTTGAAGACTTCTGAATGTGAGAGCAGTCCTAGCAGAACATGGGCTCAAAAACACAAAAAACGTGTGTGTACATAAAAAGGAATTTTTAAAAGGCATTTTGGTGCAACTGAGCCCATATAGGCCTGAACCTCAAAATAGGCAGTAATAGGCACCACAAATCATTGCTTAAAATGTTTCTTTTCTCTTAGTTCTGTTTATACGTTAAATAGGCTTGACACAGAGAGATGGGAAAAATGAGCCTTTTGCATTAATTTCCGGTCTCTTGTAATCCTCTCGGCCTTTCTATTTGTAATTATGTTCCTTGCAAAACCTACAAGTGCGTGTAATTTAGGTAGTGTTGCAGAAAGGAAGAAACCGTGTCCGACAACGTTACTTTGATTAGTTAAATACTTTTTCAATACCAACACGCACATACGGGCACGTGTGTGTGTAGTTGCCATGTGTCTCAGCCAAAAATCAAAATAAAATACGACAGGGTTATCGTGTTAGGAAATGAGACATTCCGTCGTATGTGCAACAGAAATGTATGTTGTGCTACAGATGTTCTGTAGTCCTATAATAGAAATTCCTGTCGCACAACAGACCGTCCTTTCGTCCCGACAGAGATTCCTGTTCTACGACAGATATTCATGTTGTACGACTGAGGTTTCTGTTGTACGACAGAAATTTTTGTTGTGTTTTCCGACTGAAGTGTGCGTGCTACTCTGCGTAAACAAAGTTCAACTGACCACCACACTTTTCAAGACACGTCAACCTATTTCAAATACAGAAAAAAACGATCGGCGCACCCCACGCATAGGTGGGAATCGACCTAACGCAAAGCTTTTATCGTGGCATATCAGGGTTAAAATGAACTTGCGTGTGGCATTCCTTAGTTCTATTGGCTTTGCGTAGTCCGCGATGTTTTCAGAAGAATGAACAGTGGTGAGCGCGTCGAGAAATAAGATACGTAACAAAAACGTCACGCTAAAGAAGTTACCACCCCTTGCTAAACATAACTGGAAGAAGCGCGAAAGCTGAAAGTGCATTCAGCCTTCGCTGCAGGTGAGCCCTATCGATCGTCAAACCTTCAATGACACAAACCCTAAACGAATAAGAACCCATTCGGCGATTTTGCACGTACTAACTAGACGCATCTACGAACGATCTAAATGTATAACGATACGTGGTCTATGAGATAAAGGTATACTGTTGTACTCCTTCTTTATGATTATGCGTCTTTTGTCTTATCTAGAACGATTCTATTCTCGCGATTTTCAAGTATCCGCTTTGGCACAATGAGAGCCCGGTTTCACGCATGAGCCGTGTGTTCAAAGATCTTACCAGAGCTTTACGGCCGACCAACCGTTCTATGGGGAAATGTATTAGTTGTATGACAGAACGCCATCCTTCTCGCTAAGACAGTTTTGCTTTAAAACGCTCAACGTTTTAATACCCCTGGCGGAGACGTTACCGACTCCGAGCGCAGAGTACGGGATCCACGTATGGACATGGGGCTTCGCAGGACGCTTTTTTCCGGACTCATCCCCGATCGGCCCTTTCGGGCGCAATTCGGGGAGGACAGGGTTTTCGCGTTATCGGGTGTAACCTCCCCTGGCGCCACCCGTCCTCCTACGCCCCCTGCCGCGTCACTTTCCCAGCCCCACCTGTGCGGTAGGTGGAGGCCAACGTCATCTTATGCAATATAAAACAGAGCAGTCCACCTCATAAGGATGCCAGCAGCATCAGCTCCCTGAAAACCGCGGTATAGCAAAAAAAAAAAGGCTTCACTCTTAAAAAAGTAACATAAATGCCTCAATATTTGTTACTAACTAAACGTAGTTTTATCTACGTATTTTTGTATTTTACTAGTCCACCGGGTGCCGCAAAAATGCAAATTCTAAGGATGCTGGCCACCGGTAAGGCGCGTTCTATTTGAGCTAAAGCGGTAACCTGACCGAAAATTGGAGAGGTGCATGCAGCGTGCACGCAACGTGCAGGTAATGTCCACGTAATGGGTGTGAGTTTCTGCGTGAACTGTATGCGTATGAGGTTGTGGAAGAAACAATGTGACGCGAGAATGTTTACATGCGTTGAATGTGCTGTGCTTTCAATCTATTTTACTTCATTAAAGCAAGTAAAGACTGCCCATCTGGCTGAACATGTTTAAAAAAGTGATTAGGCACCACAAGTAAAGAAGAGAAATTAAAAAGATCAACAGAGACACACACTTTGCAACCGTAATTTATTCGGCGAAAGCCACTCAATTTGTGCAATACCACGCTACGTATACAGAGTTCCCTTTCAGGCCACCACGCACATACGAGTATACGCCTCCGAAGCCATAACACAGTGTCATAAAGGGCAATATGGACCGCCCCAACACAATATCCAGGGGCGTCTGGCTGTCTGGCTGCAACAACTGACGCTGCGAATCCTTTCTTTGCACTCCTCGAACCATACGATTATCACGTGTAGCTCCAATGGTTTTGAGGAACTGATGAACTACAGTGAAGTCTCTACATGGTTACGGTAACACAAGAGAGAGGTGTCTGTGTAAAAGTTGTGATGCTTCAGATATGCCAGGAAGGCAAACCTGCCACGTATTTCACGCAAACTGAACGTCATCTTCTCACGTCTCTCCCTGCAACGTAACCGTACGCTTGCACTTATTACGTGCTTCGAGGTGGCAGGAAAAGGAATGCGCAGTTTTAACAGCTCAATACAACACTCGAAACGATTTCGTTGGTTACAAACGGTGCGCGAAGTTATCCGGGCCCCTGCATGCCCAGTTATGGAATGTTGCTGCGGGTCACACGAAGGTATGACTGAAGCACAGGGGAAAGTCGGGCTAGTTGAAAATAATGCAAGACTGGAACTTCGCACAAAAACCGGACGAGAGAAGTGAAAAGAACACACACAATGTAGTTGTGTGTGTTCTCGTTGTTCTCGTGTTCTGTGTGTTTTTGTGCTCAGTTCCAGCCCTGAAGATATGACAAATCGTGGGCCGCTCGTGCTGTTGCGGAGCGGCTGCAAAGGTAGAATAAAAACTGTGGGAACGAGATGTTATCGTATTTCTCTGTGCGCCCTGGACGCAACAGAAACAGGATTCTCTGCGACCCGTGACTTATTCGGAAATACAATACATACGATAACTTGTAAGGATTCCTTTTTGGAAAGCACAGCATCAACAAAGGATGTAAAACCATTGGTTGAGCATCCGTTACGGGAGTTTAAAAATCAGTATCAGTATCCACACAGCACGACAATGTACGGTCGCAAACAAGGGTGTTCTCGAGCTTATTGTACCAGCGGAGCTGGATACGAAAAGTCACCGCTTCACAAACCAACGTTGACGATTTGGCGGGCCCCAAAGAGGTACGGCGTATTCATGGGAGGTTGTGGCCATTACTACACCAGGGTGGCCAATCCTACTCTGGTGAGGGAGTGCGTTCCGGCAATGGTCGCCGGGGTCAGGCCGCACCCCAAGCCTCATTCTGCAATTCCATCAACACGCGGATTGTTTTAATCCTGTGGGAATTGTCCCGCACCGGAATTCGAACCACGGCCCTTCTGCACGCGAGGCGGAAGCTCTACCTCTACGCCACCGCTGCATACGGTCAAGAATTTTGCGGGGATAAATTGGTCGCAGTTAGCACAGGACCGGGATAATTGGATATTAATGGGAGAGGCTTTGCCCTGCAGTGGGCGTAGATAGGCTGCTGCTGCTGCTGATGATGATGATGATGATGATGACAAAAGAAGTACGGTACGACGCTCTACACACTATTACCGGATGCCTGGATGCGTTCTTTTGTGTAGACTGAGTTCAACAACGCCGTTTCTCGGCCGCCATTTCGTCGCGGCCATGACGTCTAGATTCCCATCTGCTTGGAGTCTTTTACAATCCTCCCTGTATGGTTCGGGAGATGTATTCCTCCATAACTGATGGATAACCGCATTTATCTCTTTCCCGTAGTCTGATAATGTACCATCGGCCGCAAGGGATCATGTGGCCTTCTTAGGATGACGTGATTTTTCGCGGACGACGATGAAATCCCAGAATAAAGCAGGGGCCATAAGAGAAACACGTAAAACAGTTCCTAGGATACGTTTTGCATTACAGTTTGTCGAACATCTCTTTTATGGGTACCAGGTCTGATGAAGCTGTCATACAAAAATAAAGGTGAGGGCTGGTGTACACAAGAACACGCCGAAACCATTATTGAGACGAAAGCGAACAGTTATGCACCGCTGAGTCTCGCAGCCCTGCATTTCGCGAGCAACCATTTTTTCCCATTTGACACCTTGGGAAGGTTTATTATCGCAGTTTTCCTCCCCTAAACACTACCTACTTTGGTAAACCTACCTTCCACCACGAAAGTACGCAAAAACGGAACACCGCGCATCCGGAGGCAAACAAGTTATTTATAAGGCGCTTGCAAGTGGAGAGACCAACGCGTGCGTAAACGAGCGCGCGGACTTTCCATTTCGCAGCAAGCACTCTCACAACAACCCAAAGCAGCTGTGGGGAGGGAACAGGAAGACAGGCGCAAAACCGAGATGAACAATACCAAATACAAAGTAGGTTTTCACCCATTCTGAAATAAACTGAAGGCAACAGACTCCTCCGAACTATACAGCTTGGGCACCTAGATAATCCAGCTGAAAGAAAAAAAGCAGAACCAGTACCGTAGAAAAAAGCGCCAAAACAACACGCAAGCGAAGGAAAATGATTCCGCGGCCTTCGCATAGGGGATGAAAAATGAAGCTGTCGCTCACTGATACAGCGCAAAGGGACGGATGTCCTTCGGCTGAAGCACTGGAGCGCGATTTCGCAGCGACGCGATCTACAATCGCACCACAACGCATAAATATAAAAGAAAACAAGGAAGAAGAATACGAACATTTCCGCGGAGCCCTTCGAAACAAAGCCTTTCGGTGACGGCTGCAGTACTGTGTGCTCGGGCCATCCTAGAGAAAGAAACCGAAGATCCTTAAAAAAAGTAAATTTGAAGGGGTAAAAACGACGCCCTTTTCGACAGAAGGTCGGGAATTTGTACTGTGCTTGACTTTAATAACCGCGGCTTTATTTACAGTAAATAAACACGTTCACCACAAACCGGAACGTATTTTGAGGAGAAAGAGACCTAGACGTTCGGTTTACAGCGTCGAGTACAAGCCGATATGACAAAGACGCAGTGCGCCGGTCTATAAAGGATGCAAATAAGCTTAAAAAAAAAAAACCAACTTCAACGTTACACTATGCGGCTGGCATCCAGCGACAGCGCGCTGACATCTGCGCGTCGGGTCCGCCAAGTCGCCAAGCACGCATCAGAACACGTAAACACGCTCGCGTGCTTGAACAGTAAGGGTGGCGGCAAGAGGGGAAACTGAGTACGATGTGCGCAACGAAAAGCAGCGGCCGGCGATAAAGTGGCACGCCAGGCGAGAGGAATGCGCTGACAGCGACGCACGGATAGATCATTCCCGGCGTTGGGCTTCTCGCGCTGGCTGCAGAAACTTCACGCGCGAACAGCCCGCGTGCCACAGACAAAGTCGCGCTGGCTTTGGGAAACAAACAATGACATACTTTTGTGCGAGTGTCCCTTCCGTATCCCTGTTTAACTTTCAATTCTGACAGTTTTTTCTTTTCATTGCTCCCGTTGTTTATGCGTCGTCTTACGACAATAAAAGGCAACAAAAAGAAAGAGCTTTCAAGGGCTAAGATCTCGCTATCGGTCGCCTGTCCTGTTATGAAGTGTATGTTTTCTAGCGGGGCTGCCTACTACCTTCCGTTTTTCGTGTGATTGAAACCGGCTTAGCTGGACTAACAAGTCGTAATAAAATCAGGAAGAGAAAAGCTTTTTTTGGAAGCAAGGATGGCTCTAGGCCTTCCGGGAAAAAAATGGGAGTATGATGAAGTGGGTTGCAGATTTCGTGAGTATTCTGGGAGGAGGAGAAGGAGACCTGTGGATATTGCGCAATAGAAAGCAAAAACAAAAACTGGACTACACTACCGGTGTTAATCTCTACGCAGGCACAATCTACTCTTTGACCAGGCCCTGACCCCGAACAAATAGACGGGACGAAAAATGAACGTACTACCGAAAATAACTATCCATGCGGGAGGAAGCAGTTAACCTAGCAATGTAATAAAGCCGGAACAAACCATCCACAAAAATACCGCCCACTGCTACTCACACTCTAACTCTAAGGAGCATTATGGCGTGAACAATTTAATTACAACAGTAAATTTGGGTTTGAGGGAGTATTTCTGTATTTTGAAGGCATATGTCCCAGCCCTAACATGTCCCTAGTCCGGAGCAGGAGGACACGAGAAAGGTATTCCAGCACTCCAAGGCACGTCGATTCGTTTATGATAAACCTGAGAGTTTTAATGCGGATTATATTAAAGCATTAAAGCATTACTGCGGATTAAAGTATTATACGCTCTATGAGTCTTTTAAAAAGCCGGCGTTCTTGTCGATCGTCCACTGCGGGTGCTATAAAAAAATGCGCTGACGATTACTATACTTCCCTTATGCTAAATTTGTGCGCTGCGCGAACTCCAACCTTCTCTGTTACGGCGCATATCTACTGCGTCTTAGGAAGTGATCACGTGGCAGGGAACGCACGGCGGCGCGCGCTACTCTGCCGTTATCTCACAGCCCGTCGCCGCCGACGGCGAGCGCGCTGTTGCAAACCATGTTTGAATTTCCCGCGCAAACGTCACGTGGCTCGAAGGAGCCACGCACGGCAGAGTGGAGTCTGGCGGGGAAGGTAGTGAGAGAAATGACGCCATAGCATCGCTTGCCATCCTCCCCCTCACAACTTCGCCACATGGTCCGACGAGCTTCTCGTGCGGGCTCAACATACTGGCTTCCTTTCACCCTTTTGCTACACTTTCCACCACCGTTTTCTTTCTGCCTTCGCTCGCTCGGTTACGTGTCCGTCGCCATTGCCGCTGCGAAACCATAGTAGCGGCCGCCATAGTGTTTGCGCAGTAAAAGGACCAGCAACGCAAAGGGTTAAAAAAAAAAACCGCCGCAGTGGCTCAGTGGCGCAGGTTCAATTCCCGGCCGTCGACGCCGCCCATAAGATGGAGACGAAGAGCGAAGACGCCCGTGAGTCGAGATTTCGGCGCGCGTTAGAGATCCCCAGGTGTTCAAATTAATCCGGAGCCTTCCACTACGGTGTGCCTTACAGCGTCGACGCTTTCAATCTCTAAAATTTCAAAAAAAATACTTTTGAATTTTCGGCAGAGTAAGAATACGCCAGAAAGCTCTAACTAACGTCAAATTTGTGAAAGAGATTCTGGTAAACAAAATAAATACTGACTTTGAGATGAAAATTGATACATTTGAGCCTAGGTGTAAGTCGAACCCGGCCTCCAGGATGCGAGACGAGCACGCTACCCATGCACAACAGCGACTTTATTATGCCCTTTTTCTTAACACGAAACACGTCAAGGGTAGATTGAATGCGGTCGGCCAATCTTCGGCTAACAGAAAAACATACATCAAATGTGGACAGCTCCTCATAACGGGTAATCGTTTGAAATACCGACGTCATGGCGGCTCCATCTTCTAGCTGACTGAAACTGTGCTTAGTGCGTGCTTGATTGAACACTTGATGGTTCAGCTATTGGGAAGGTAGGGCACGTGACGGCACGTGAAAAGAATAGGTGCACCCCATTACGGCTCATAAGATATAATTATTTTGTCATACATTTTTCAACCACATTTGTCGCGAATTTTTAATCTATCGTTGATTGCACGGGAGAATTCGGCTGCTGTTGGCATTCGTATATACAAGCCGTCTGATATTTCCTGCTGCTTTTTAATCACATGCCAGTGCTTCTCACGAAGCTGTTAGTATCACATGTGAAATACAAAAGCATAGTGATAAGCGCAATGTAAATAATTGTACGTTGGAGGGTGCATTTCGAGATGTTGCACACGCTTTGATCCGGCAAATCTCGCCGCTTTGGGCTGTAAACCTGTACTTTGTCTCTCCGTCTCTCTCTCTCTCTCTCTCTTTCTCATCCACGTTAAATGCATATAGATAAAAAGATGGACAGTCTCGGCTACCCTTAAGGCTTACGTGAACTTGAAATTCAATATCTCATTACTCACTCTGTTCAATTCGGGAGAAACTCCATGATGCGGGAAGTTCTTAAGGTCCTTCTATTTTTTGAAACTCTCCAAGTTTGCTGACGTCACTAAAAATATGTCAGATGCGCTTTCTCACCTCAGTTGGCACTTTCGCGGAGACCACTGCATTTGGATAGGAGGACATAGCAAGTGACGTAGTGAGTTGCTTTTTGAAAGCCGCTCACTGTAACTGCTAGTCGTTTTGTCGCTCTCCCATTGCCCTTGAGAACAAGCACAAAGACCGGGAAAGAGGACAAAAAAGGTGCTATACTCCCGGGCGCCATCACATCTTTTGGCACGCAACAAAGGCCGCGTAAACTATGTGCCAAAGAGCGGTACAAAGAGCGAGTGGCGACGCGGGGTCCAAATGGATGGCTCATGGACCGTCGCGCGCTGGCTCGGTAAGAAGAGCGCGACAAAGGCGCCGTGCACGGGAGCTGGTGGTAACACCTCTCCTCGAAAGCTCCTTTGTGCCTTGGCGGAGAGAGATGAGCTGTGCCAGAAAGAACGTTTCCGTTTGCGCCTCCCGTATACGGCGACCATGTACTACGGTTGCTGCTGCTGTTGCTGCTAATTCTTGGCACAGTGCGGCAAACTTTGTTTTCCGCGGACATACTTCGTTGGCGAGAAAACGCATCGCATGCTTCCGACATTTTTGCAAGCACTGCCAAAGACCGGCTGGAAAGCTGCTGCAGGTCTGCGCACTCCACAAACGGTCTCTTTTGGAATAAGAAAAAGAATGTCATTATACAGCTGTAGCAGCAGCTTCTGAGTGAATTCTTTGTTCATTCACAGTGAAGATAACATGAAGATAGCACGGCAAAAGTAAAAATGTCGCGAGCATGAAGGTGTCTCATGGTCACATGGCAGCTGGTCGCAATTTGGCCAGAGCACAAGGACACAGTCACAGGAAAAACATTGAAATTTTGAGAATGGACAAGCGAGGGACACATGCTGTGACCCGTTTCCGTCACGTAATCAGGTCCACATTCGTGAGTGAAACACTGACAAGAGAAAAGTTTTGAAGCTGGCCAGAAAACAACATTGCCGTATAGCGGCCCCCAAATAGGGCGAAGCATTGGTACAAAACGGTTGAGCTCACTGTTGCTTTTAAATTCTTCACATGGGGAAACTTTTTTCCGCGGATTTACTTCCTTTGCGGAACTTCGAAAATGCTTCCGACAGTGAGTTGCCGCCTCCAAAGCCCGGGCGGAAAGGGCCTGCTGCAGGGTTCCACCCACAAACGGTGTCTTGGAAAAAGGGAAAAAGAATGTCAACTCTACACCCCTTTTAAGGCCGCGCTTCGGGAGTGAATTCTTCTGAAAATTCACAGGGGGGAATATAACGAAATAGAAAACGGAAAAGTAAAAAGGGTCCCCGCCGCACCGGGGCCTGGCCGGGGGGAAAAGCTGGTCGAAAATTTTGGCCAGAGCCACTGACCCAGTCACATAAAAACATTGTTTGCCGAATGACAACGGGGGACAAAATGCTGTGCCCGTTTCCGGGCACGAATGGCCACATTCGGGGGAGTGGAAACCTACAAACGAAGGAGAAAATCCCCCCTTCCTGACCGCGGCCAGCATTGACAAACGTAAAATCGCCGTCCAGCTGATCCGGGCCACAAAATGGAGCGTAACCCAGAGGCGACCGACAGCGCGGGACCGAACCTCGACACTAGTAGCGATGGAGCCCTAGTAACCATCCTGAAATTACTAATCCCGCGAACTTTATCGGAGCCGCCTGCAGGCGATTTTAATAAAGTCTTTACTCAACTCACTCGCGCTGTTCTAGCTTTTAAGCTTATTCATAAACCCCATTTTTTCCTCAACATGAGCAGATCCCTCATTGGTTGTGCGGGTAGCAATATTTTCGTGCATTTCACGCTTGGGCCCGCCGGTTCCAACAGCTCGGCGAATGATTGTCGTTTATTAAAGCTTCGGAGCAATTTATCATGTACCCTACTTTGATCGGCTTCGTTATCGAGTGACGCCCACGCACTAAGGCCAGTAACGCAATCCGTCGCGAAAGGCCACGCAATCCGCGATTTATATGTGTGTAAGTTATGCCATCATTTTTGGTCCTGCATGCTTCACGCTTTTTTTGGTTTTTGTGCAGCCTTTTTTGTGTATGCTGGCGTAATGGGATAAGTGATAAGCTGGTTTCTAGGGCTAGACACCGAAACAGCTTTCGCTTCTTTCCATAATTTTAGTTGCTCGAATATAACGCATGCTAGCTGTGCAAACACCTTTCGCACAAGAACTAATCGATTAAAATCCTTTCTTTATGGTTCTCCATATATCAACAGCAGCAGCAGCCTCTCTTCTCTTGTAGGGAACACGCACTTCGTTATTCATTTGTATAAAAATGGTTCGGGCCCGCACGCAGTGATCTGTTATGAGGACAAAAAATGAAATGGCTGTCTTAGAGCTTGGGAACGCCGTATGTGTGGGTTTTGTTTTGCTATTTTTAGGCTATCCTGTAATAGCTTCAGATACGTGGCAACTTGAGGAACCAAGAAATCGTGACAGGGAATTTTCAGACCAGAGCTGTACACGTCGGTACGTGGAGGAAAGACAATGATCCTAAGGCAAGCTCGGCTGCCGTCATACTAAATGCAAACAGTGCGCAAAGACGATGGCGGACTGTAGACAAATTCAGGGTCAAATCGCAACTGAAAGGTTTATTTAACATTCTGTATTGTAAATAGAGAACAGCGCACACACTACAAAGCAATGCGGGCTTCCGCTAGACGAAGTGGGTAACATAATAGAGCGCAAAAAAAAATAAAAAAAAAACGAAGAGACGAAAAAACGACAGCACAGGAAAGGCAGACAGTAAGCCGGGAAGCATCGGGTTAGCTGCTCTACAGATAGGGAAAAAGAGAGGAATTGTTAAAGGGGTGCTCGTGTTCCTGCGAAACGCCCGACAAATCGTTTGTGCAGCAGCGTCTACAATCGCGAGATAGAACGCGACCTACACCCCCCGATCCTGAAGAAACACTCATATTGGCTGCCGTCTGAAATATTAACTTCCTTCGGAATGAAATCTTAATTGCTCTCTGGTCATGCCTCTAGATTTTCTTTTCATGAACACACCGGAAGTAGCGGAATCAGGACAAGAAATGTTATGCAGTGGTATTTTTCGCAGCTTTATGAAATGACAGAAACATTAAAATTGTTGCGTACACAAAATGAGAGCCAAAATTTCTCAAAAGTGCGAAAGAATAATACGACATCACACGGCACCAGAAGATAAAAATAGTTTACGAAACGAAGAAATAAGGGCGAGAAGTTAAGATATAACAAAACCACTAATCTATCTTTTTTTTTTAGGAAGATGTCTAGGGCGCGCTTTACTTCGGCATAGTTAAACGCGCCCGAAAGCAGCCCTCGTCGTCCGCAGAGCTGACGACACGTCAATTACACCAGCACCGCACTGAGTGCTCGTTAATTAAAGGCGCCCCTTCTCTTACAATGAAAACTGAACGAAAAGTGTCCCCAGCCTCAAGCTGGAAACGCGTGGAGAAAGGAGAAAGGAGCAACAAAGGGGCAGATAGACGCTGACACTCAGCGAACTTGTGAAAACAAGGGGACAGAAACTTGCGATGGCAAGAGAGCGACATGTGAAGGACTTGGGTTAGGAGTACACATGGCGAGGGGAGAAACTTGTTTTGACATGTGTTGCCCCGGGACGAAGCAACACTACAAGTGGCTCTTCCCTTACTTGTTTATGTTGCACATGTTGCCGGTGAAGGGCGCTGTTCTCTTAACTGTTCTCTTAACCGCTCTTTGTGTTTTCAGAAAAAGCGCTGACACCTGCCGCTGTCACATATGCGTCTCTCTGGGAACTGACGACTGCATAAGAAGACTTCGTTGTCAAGACATCCGAATAAAATACCCGGTCTGTATATATACTGTCAGACTATCACAGACAGATACCGGGCCCCGAGGTGGAGCACTTCCATTTTTTCATCAGAATGTTTGTGTTTTGTGGAGACGTCGTTATTAAAGAAAGGATGGATTTTATCACGCAGGCATCCATAGCTCAATTTTTTTTCGTTTTATCACTTAAATTGACTTTGGAAGCATGCATCCAGCAGCACCACAAGCGGCAAACCTAAGCACACGCATAAAAAGTTGGACATTGAGGTGCTAACTGAGCTATCAATTGCATTTTAGAGCTAAACGTTCAAGGGGACATGTTCAAGCTGTTCCGATGTCTACCTCCTTAGTTCACCTTGTACCTCGCGTTTTAACAGCGATTCTGTTTGGTTAACACCCGCGGGCGAAATGTCCCTTCGGGGACAAGGGTGTACACCCCCGCAGCGAGTAGCGAAAGCGTTGCTTAGTAGAATGCCACAAGGATCGACGAGTGGCTACGTCCGGGCGTAGTGGAGACATTACGTCTGTTGCAGGCGATCACTAAAGTCTCTTAACTTCACTTCACTTCGCAATAGTTACACTTGGCAAAGGACGATGCACACACTGGGGCATCCCAACGTAGCTTTTGGGGGTTAAGGCACTATGCGTACGCCACGTGCACAGGGATCTAGAAGCTCAGTGTTGTTTTAATAAGTAAGCATGGTTTGCCAATACCACAACTTGATCAGTGCAACACCTTGTATACGGACAAAAGGGCTTACGGCAATTTTAGAGCATTTAATGTTGCAAATGTATATTATTGCTATAAAAAAAGAAACAAGTAAAGAAAAAGTAGAAATAAAATAAAATATATATCACCCTTTTCGCTGTTGATAGCCAAATTTCCCAGCCATCGTCCGTCTTAGGATATTATGCAAACATAAATGAGAGAACTGAAAATAAGGAGGAGGCGGAGGAGGAATAAACTTTATTTAGGTGAGCCTTAGGTGTTGATGTCTGGACACCCGCCTTGTGGGGGGTTTCCTCTAGTCCGGGATACCCTGGCCTGCGCTGGCCACCCAGGCCCTCTCCACCAGGCTACGCTGGGAGGAGAGGTCGGAGCTGGTCAGCTGTGCCACCCACTGCCCGTATGTAGGTTGGGGATTAGGAGTAAGGGACGGGGTTTGTTGACACCCCCATACCAGATGGTATAGGGTGCCAGGGTGGGGGCAGTATTTGCAAGATGCGGGGTAGAGGGTGGGGTACATTGCATGGAGTAGGGTATTGTAGGAGTAAGAGTTCGTTTGTAGCCATCGGAATATTGTACCTTCGGTTCTGGGTAGGTGTGGGTGGGGTGCTGGGTATTGTTGGCGCCCGCGCCAGTAGTGGGCGAGTATGTCGGCGTATTTTCTCAGGGGCGTAGGCTTGAGGATGTCGTCATCGTGTAGTTCATCACCCTCTTGGGAAATGGCCCGGTGTGTATGGGCGTGGGCAGCAGTGTATGCCGACTCATTTCCTTTGACGGTTTCGTGGCCAGGTGTCCAGACAATCTGTAGTTCAGGAAGTCCTTTAATTTGTTTTAGTATAGCCAATGGTGGTAGGGATATTCGTCCGATCAAGGAAATTGCGGCACTGCAGCTGGGAGTCTGTCAGTATAACTGTGTAGTCTTCGCAAGTGGCGATAACAACGTCTTTGACTGTTTCTATCGATTTTTAATGGTCGTGAATGCGGCTAATTATTTTACGTGGCGTAGGTCACACTGGCAGCGTGGGCAGATTTGTGGGGGTATGGAGAGGCGTCTGCATAGTGAATGAAGGGGAGGTGGTCATGCTGCACATGGATTGCGCGTGCCCTTGCTGCTTCTCGTGCCTTGTTATAGGTCGGATGCCTGTTACATGGGATTGGAGCCACTCTGATGTGGTGTGGAATGGGCCCGAGAATGCGTGTCTTCTCGTCTTGCTGTTGTGGGGTCGAATACCGTAGCCGGCGTTGGGTCGCTCTTCCCGTGATGGTGAGTTGGAGGCGTGTGAATTGAGAAATTTGGTGCGATTCTTGGATTTCTTCCCACGTATTGTGGACATCCTGTTGTAGTAACTTGTTTGTTGCCGTTTTGTGGGGCAATCCTAGTGCGGTTTTGTAGGCTTGCCGTATCGCGGTGTTCAGTTTGTTTGGTTCGGAGGGTTTTAGGGCTAGGTACGGAGCACTGTATGCAATCGGACTGATAAGGATGGCTTGGATTATGCGCAGAGTATCTGATTCATGGAGGCCAAATCTTTGGTGAGAAACTCGATGGATAAGGTGCATTAATTGTGAGAGAGGACGTTGGAGTGGCAGAATTGTTTGGGCACGCGACCCGTCTTTCGGAATAGTGAGCTCCAGAATTCGCAGGAGCGGGACGTTAGGAACGGGTTGATTATTGATGCCGAGTTGACGATCTGAAAATAAAGTAATAACATTTTATAGGTTTACTCATCCAGCCCTCATGCGAATAACTAAAAACATGAGGAATGTAGTATTGAAAACAGCATGAAACTGAACTCGAGCAACCGAAAAAAAACAAAAAGTAAAAAAAAACGTGAATACGAACTCAACAAATTTAAAGGTCCATCTAATCCTGCCCCGCCGTCCTAAATATGAAAATAAAAGGTTAAGAACATAGGAAAAGACGCTGCCTGGGTTGTGCTCTTTCGTTGCAACCGAGCTTTGGGAAACAAGAAAGCGGAGTACTAGTGCGTATACTTAGCAGTCGATTCTCAGGATTTCTGCACCATTTCATTTTTCCGTAGCGCAGAGATTGAAGGAACCACTGCCAATTCGACGCGGGAGTGGAGTGAGTACCGTCACCTTAATTAATGAGCACAAGGGGAAAACATGGCGGGGAGCAGAAGGCAAAGTCTGATACTGAAAACTAGCTAGCCCGCTCATGGCAAAATCGACCATCACGCTTAATTTGTTCGTTATATCCGAAGCTTGTTATAACTGTAATAAGCCTTTTCGCGCATGAACACGCAGCACGCATACGGCGGGCTCACTAACGTGGCCGGGTGCATCGCCTGGACGGCGCGCGGCGATAACTGGGCGCTGGCTGCCATGAAATGAAGTTTGGCGCTCCCTCGTCGAAATAGAATTCCTGACCCCCCCCCCCCCCCCCCCCCCCCCAAAAAAAAAAAAAAGTTAGACAAGCGAAAAATTAGCTCATAATGTATGCATAAATGTTCCATGCCCTGCCATTGGGGCCATTGCGCTTACTGGCCGGCGGGTCGGCATTGATATTAGAGCTCAAGATGTTTTCTGTCTTTAAAAATTCCCGTGATTGTCCTTCTTGAACGGATCATACTTCTTAATCAGGTGGAAGGTTTTTGCTCCCTGCATAAGATCATTCACAATGTACGACGAGAGGAACCGATGTCACCTCAGTGGCACTTGACGCCTACCGGCTTCTTGGCACGCGTTTCAGGTTGCTTCCGTTTTTTTTTCTACTTTTCTCTCGTCCGAACTGCAGAGGAAAGCGCGAGGGAGCATAAATGGTGACTGGCGAAATTCACGCGTAGCGAGTTTTAATTTTCTGGTCCTACAAAATCCGTTCCGCCATTTGTCTGCTAGCAGACAAGTTGGACGGCAGAAACACAAGCGCCTCACAGGCGTTGGCGCAGTGCCTACGCCAACTTTCTGCAAGTTCACCGTCGTCTCCCCTGTTTTCTCCCTTCACTTCACCCCTTTTCCGTCGTGTGCTCCCTCCGTGCGCCTGCGCACAAAGTTGAGGGATGGCAACATGAAACCCATGACAAGGACATCATTTCTTGTTTATGTTTTCTTCCTTTGTGGTTTTATTTTGCTGGCTGCAATCAGTTCTGTTGAGAAAGGGTGATCCCAGCACAGTTCATAGCCGAACAAGTGGCGACTACGAACGGCAGGCACGGTCGGCGATGGTCGATGGTTTGTTGTACCCGAATTGCACCCGCGCGTTATATCTCAAACAAAATGTCATTGCCTCAATGCATGCCGCGACGGTCATGCCGCGTTTGTTCGCTGTAACCGAGCGTTCGTTATAACTGGCCGTTATCGGTAGGCTCGACTGTATGTGAGACCAAATTGTCTGGGCGCTGCTAGATGACGTCCGAGGTAATGCGAAATATATGCCGCGTGATTCAGGATTTTGACATCCGGTCCCCTAAAACCAGTAACCCGAAATATTGCTTCTGCGCTGTACGCGAGACTACCGAGCACTTGTGCATATGCCCGCGATTTGTCGCTGCGCGCGTAATAGCGCTTAGCTGCCTGTCTCGTGTACGACGTGGAGCAAGGCTTTAGTTGTGTCATATTCTTGGACTCTGGGCCCACAACAATGACTTACCTTTAGGAACAAAAATTCTTCTGCCTTTTTTGCGGGATTCTGGACTAGAAAAAACATTGTTAATTCTTGCATTGTGCGCATGGCGACATCTGTACGCGTTTGCGTCGTCGTGTACGCTTTTTCTCCTTTTTGTTGTTAGGCGCTCTGTGCTTCCTGCATGGACACCATTCGCTCTATTTTTTACTTAACTTTATTTAGAGTTTTTTCCTTGCACTACATTCCGTGCCATTTTTAATTAACTTTTGTTTTCTCTCTATTGCTGCTTCCCGATCTCTCACATTCACTTCACTACATTGCAATCACCCCCCATCTGGCGTAGCAAGCACTGTCGCTAGCAGAGCTGACCTCTCCAGCCCACATTAAAGAGCTCTCTTTCTCCCTCCCCCTCTCTCTCTCCACAGTAACACTGTTTGTAAGGTGGTGCACCCTTTACAGGAAGCGCTAGTCGAGTGTTTTAGGGGCGAAGTCCCTTAGGAGATTGGGCTGTCGGCGTCTCCTGGCTTGAAACGACGGATCACCTCCTACCAGCAACTTAGCAGCTCTTATTGTCAAGCACGTGCCTTCGTGCCGTCGTTTCTAAAGCGGCAAATTCAGGAATATAAGCCTTAACGGTCGCAAACGACCCGTGAGAATGGCTTTTGTCCATAATGCCAGTTTTCAGGAGCAGGGCAGTGTAGAAGTAGAGGTGAAATAGAGAAGCACAGCAACACATAATTTTTCCGGCGCTGTACTCACGCACAACCTTCGTGCTTTCACATACTTGTTACGGCTATCTTTATGTCCTAGCGTGCCATTAGCGTTGCAAGCTTATAAGCATTAAGTCCAAACGAAAACCTTTATTTAAGAGGACGCATGGGTAATCTAGGCATTACCCTCTTTTTTGTTTATACACTTTGCGAGTAGCAAGACATCGCCGTGACGGGCCTTTCATGATCTAGAACAAGAACGGTGCTTCCATGTGGCCCGCAGCCGCTACCATTCCTCAAAAGCTGCATCGGTTACTTGCATTAACATTTCTTAGGTGTTTCCTTTATTTTGATGTAGTTACCTCCACCTGTGTCCGGTAACGCTCCTCGGTATGCAATTTATTGAACAAAGGCGCGGTTCGGGTACGCAACAGAGGCTTAATATTGCTGCTTTCTCTAATTACGAATGCAAAGAAACCTGCAAGAAACTTTGGATATTCTTAAGTCTTGCTTTTCTGTCTTTTTTTCAGGTTTATACTCTTCAAACATTAAAACCTACAACGAGTTTATTAGAGGGCACATGCATATAAAGCCACCTTAAGCGTTTTATATAAGATTTCAACGGTCCAGTACTCATCAGGTGTCACGGAACATCAGAAATGCCAGAAGGTAATTACCACCCCCTTATTAAAGTAGCACCCATAAGCACGTGGCAGACCGGCAAATGACGTACTGCCAGAAGGATAAAGCAATGAACAAGAAAAAAGTACAGGTGAGTTGGAGCGACGCTGTTTTTCTAACCTTTAGGTCTAACCGTTTTCTAACCATTTCTGTTTTTTCTTTTTTCTGCTGTTGGTGTTTATGGTTGAGCTGTAAATCATACCTTGTACGCCTTCCCTTATGTAATGCTTTCTGGCCTTTAAGGTGGAATAAATGAAATGAAATGAAACAGTACCTTTAGTTGAAAGCACCACCATAACTACCTAGCTGAAAGACAAATCTCCTGTCCGCCTGTCTTTTCGCTGCTCCATTCTCTATTCGATTAGTTCCGCGGGTCGCAAAGCCAGTGCGTAGACGCCATTTTTTCCAGAACACAGAATGAGGTTTGACAAGATAAAACGTACCACGTGGTTGCTTTCTCCGGTGTGTTCTGTTTAAATCGTTGAACAATGAAATATCACTAATACGCTTTCTCGAAACACAGAGCACCGTCTCCCCAGGAATCAAAAAATAACTTGAACAGAAGGCAAAAAACAACAAAACCAAAATGGCACGACGTGCGCTGTGAGGGTCAGGCACACTGGGAGGTTGAATCAGGAAGTCGCAAGTAAAGGTCGTCTGTCACCATCCATCCTCCGCGCTCGGACGTGAAAACACACAACGTGTCCTGTGTGCGCTTCTTTCTCTTGCTGCAGTTCTAACGAGCCCGTCGTGTCACCGAAGATAACTAATCGATGCGGCAGCAGCACATCGGAGCAGAAAAAAATTGGCGCAACTTGCACTAGTGGCGCAAAGCTGGAGAAACACCACAGCTGGGTGTCGACCTATAGCTTCTCCCACGCTGACAGCGGATCCCTGGAGAGGGGGAGAAGCCCGACCACAGCAGTGCAAATATGTTTTGGACAGCACTGAAAAGCAAAGATCATTAAGTATGGGCAGTGTTTTATTCAGTAGCAATCGTCGTCATCCCTTTCGTCGTCGCCTTCCGACGGCACAGCTGCGTAGAGCAAATCTTCTTGTACGCGTCCCCGCCTTGGTAGACCTACACTTCGTCAGCTGGTCCAGGTGGCCGCTTCCACGTGTGGATTGTGAAGGGATGGCTTGGAAGATTTGTCGTCATTGTCTGCGGCATACGACGACGACGAAGGCGGGAGCTCTTCCCGTGGCGTAAACCCGTGCGCAAGACTGGACGACGTCGGGCGGTCGCCGCGAGGTACGGGCTCACGTGCTCTCGGTATTTTTTTTTAATGCGTAGAATTCTTTACCGCATACGCCCACAGCCACGACCGTAAAAATTCTCTACCTTAAATCGTTACAAAAGCGTAAACAGATAATAGGTTGGGCAGAATTTGAAAACCCAAAAAATAAAAAAAACCGGAAAAATAAAATTGTAACAAAAATGATGCCACAAATAACAAATTCTGCAGAAATTCAGAGAATGGTCGACAAATGTGTAGCATTCTTATGCCGCTTGTCTTGAGTGAGAGTTCTTTACAGCCAAATTTCGAAATCCTGTTCGACCCAATTATCTCCATTTACGCTATTGTAACTATGACAGGTGAAACTTCGGCGAAATCTGCATTATTGTGGAAATGCAGGGTGTTATACAGTTTGCCATGTTCTAAAATTTGTAATATTTGTTTATTTTGTAGTTTTCAAAATTTGTTCCGCCAATGACCTCCATTTACGCTAATATAACAATTAGAGGTGGAACTTTCGTGAAATCTGCATTATTGTTAAAATGCAGGGCGCTATACGGTTTGCCCTTTTATGAATTTCTTTAAATATATATTTTTTTATTTTTTTAGTTTTCAAAATTTTGTTGGAACAATTACCTCCATTTACGCTATTATAACGATTAGAGGTGGAACTTCCGCAAAATCTGCATTAGTGTGGAAAAGGAGTGCATTACAGGGTTTGCCATTTTTCGTATTTTCTTAATTTTTTTTATTTCTTAGTTTTCCAAATTTCTTTGGACGAATTATCTCCATTTACGGTATTATAACGATTACTGTGTAAGTTTCGCGAAATCTACATTATTCTGGAAATGCAGGGCGTTACACGGTTTGCAATTTTCCGTATTTCTAAATATTTTTTTTATTTTATGAGTTTTTAACAAGTTTGTTCGAATAATTATCTCCATTGGCGCTAATATAAAGATTAGAGGTGGAAATTCCGCAAAATCTGCCTTATTGTGGAAATGCAATGCGTTACACGGTTCGGGATTTTGTTTTTTATATATATATTTTTTTTTTCTAGTTTTTCAGAACTTCGCAAAACTTATTTTCTACATTAATGCTATTAAAACGATTACAGGTAAGACTTCCGCGATATCTGCATTTGAGTGGAAACGCAAGGCGTTACATGGTCCTGGCTGTGGGGGTACTCGGCAGAATTCTACGCATTAAAATACACATCTGATACATCTCAAGCGAGAACAGAAGAATCAACAAAAAAGTCCGCAAAAGAACGAGCAGCATATGAAATAAAAATGCCGAAATTGCGAACTGTGTAACGCCCTGAATTCTCATAAAAACGCAGGAAGTCCCACCTTTATTCGTTGTGATAGCATAAACGAAGATTATTGGCCGGACAGAATTTTCAAAAATAAAATAATAAGCGAAAAATAAAAAAAATAAAATTTTAACAAAACGATCTGACAAAATAAAAGAATGCGTCTTATACATCTCCCACAAAACGGACGAATAAACAAAAAGAGGTCTGCAGAAGAACGTTGTTTATACGAATAATAAAAGTAGCAGAAAAGGCGAGAAACCTGCAACGCCCTGAATTTCCACAGAAAATGCAGATTTGGCGAAAGTTCTACCTTTAATCGTTACGGTAACGTAAATGGAGGTAATTGGTTCGACAGTATTTTTAAAACCCCAAAAATAAAAACGACGAAATAAAATTTTAACAAAAGTAATATGACAAAATAAAAAATATGTATCTTATCGATCTCCCCCAAAACCGAACAATAAACAAAACAAGTCCGCAAAAGAACGTTGGAAATACGAATAACAAAAATAGCGTAAATGAACCAACTCTGTAGTGCGCTTTGCATCTTCAAAAAAAAAAAACACAATAATAGCACAGTAAAGGCACTTCATGGCTATAATGATATAAATTTACATCACTGGCGCAAAGAAACAAGCGTAAGCTTTGAAAGAATAGAATAATACAACGTCTTTCGCTACTCATAGCCATGTTTAGCTGTTTAGAACTCGCCCAAACAAAGCCCAATACTGAAAGACGGTTCAGCACGCATCGGACATGCTGTGTAAAGGGATTGTTATTTTTATCCACATTTGAACGCAACACTTGGCACTATCGCATAACTGCTTGTCAAGAAACCCAGCTTTGCATACCAGACTTCCCCAGTCGGTTAAAATTTACATCCATTCTCTAGCCCGGGTGCATATGGCCTCAATCAAAGTACGTTAATCAATTCTCAAGAGATGCTGGCGTGATGGCAGCAGCGTCTTCAGGTTTGAGGTTTTTTGACGCTCCCGTCATTTTGACATCACTATTTACACAAAAAAGAATAATGCTTCAATTGGTAAAAATAGGCAGGGCGTCAGAAATCGTTTCCCGTTTTTCCCTCTGCAGTGCTAGCGCAGGACGTGCCCGCTGAAATCCGCAATCAATAAGTTTCAAAGGTGTCATGAAACTAACAGATACCACCAAAGAAGAGTGAATGAACCATATCTTTGTAATAGCATACCAGAGGAGAAAAAGGTTCGACATCAAATGAACCCGCAAATAATACGCCAAAAAATCTATACCCAAAGGCTTTATGCCACGTGGCTAGGCGATGCTGACATCTATGTATTGATTCATGTAGCTGGCTGCTGTTGAACCATTGGCCTAAGGCAAGGACCCAATTCCCCGAGGGATATTTTTTTCGTGCGTTGGGTCGCTCCTTGGCAATGATGCTTGTAAATTCTTGCACCTCTTGCTTTTGCTGACAGTGCGTGTCTTTCGCGTTGGTGTTTTCTAGTGTTGGAAGCCGTCGATCCCGGTCTCAGAAGCAAGTTTTAAAATGCGGGCAATGATTTTCAGAGCTGTTCACGATGCGCTGTGCCCCCTTTTTCTGCTGGAAACGTATCTTGCACAACCTATGCAGGGGTTTGGCGCTGCCTTTCTGACGTCACAATCTAAATGACCCTTTCAGCTCGCTCAGACCTTACCATCACCAAAAAAAGAAAACATTTCTATTTTAACCTTCCGTATCAACACGATGTAAATACGGGCAAAGAAGCGTTTCCCATTTCTAGCACTGGTCGCGTGACGCATTGATGACAAAAAAAAAAAACCTGAATATATTTGAATCAAAACAAAATATACACAATCAAGGAATAATGGTTTTTCGTTTATTTACTACTCTTTTGGTTGGTTTAACAAAAGGAAATTGTGGCCGGCGAATCTAGTTTAAAATTACCAAAAAGAGGCCAGATTACTGCTCACGCGCACGCACACGCAGAAAGAGGCTACCAGTCGTTATACGCCGAATAAGCGAGACCTGCGATAAATGACAACTTGCTTAATTACTTTCTTGCATAATTGTCTTCTTGGCTCATTCGGAAGATTCGTTGCCGCCTTTCATGTACTAATACTATCTCGGAGAAAGGTTACCTTCAAGGTCCAGTTCAATATAAACCTTCGCCACCTCTGCGCCGGAGGTTTCGGACGCAGGAGCATTTTATCAATGACCAGCGCATTAAGCCGGTAGCTGTAGGACATGCTTAGGCTACCGTGCCTTTAATTAAAATGGCATTAAATAATATTGCAGATGGTAACAAGAAGGAGTTCGGAACTTACTTTTAGGGTTTTATGGAGAGTTAGTCCGTTGCGGGCCATCGGCGTATGATGCTTTGCTTCAATGACGGGCGTTTGCTTCAGTTTGGTTTTTCACTCAATCAGTGCATTTTGGTGTTGTCTGAGTTGTCGGCTGTGTTGCTGTGACTAGGTTAAGGCTTGCGGGGGACGCGTTTTAGTGTTTTTGACCCTTTCGTCGTCGTTCGCAACAGCCGATTATCGCGCATGGCGTATGTAAAATTAAGTGCTGCTCCACTTGAACTCCAAATCTACACAATAGGGTTTCGCTTATGCCCTTATTCCCGAATAATATTTTGGTCTTCAAGATTTCGTTAAACATTTATTGCTTACGAGTTAGCTAAGGAAAATTATAAAAAAATTCATTACAAATTAGGCGATGCATCCTCTGCAAAAATTATGGAGTGATAAGTGTAAATAAGTGTAACCTCAAATATTTTAATTTATTAGGCTTCTCAAGCGGTACCTATATCTTATGCACACTTAATATTAAACACGAGAAGATTTCGCCCGCGGAGTACCAATGTTAAATGTTTCCACAAATATTTTAATTTCTGTACGTTCTTCTTGTTTTTAGTTTGTATTTATCATCATTTCTGTATTGTTAGATCTTAACAGGGAAGCTGTTTATCAAATCATAATTTTTCGTGTCCGCAGTTAAAAATACCAAGCAATTACCGAGCGCGCGCACGTGAGCGCGGGCCTTGCGGCGACCGCCCGGCAGTTAACAAAACGAAGAAATTGGTTTTGTTAACCAAGAAAGGCCCGCGACGGCCGCCCAGCGTCAGTTTGCACGTTTGTCGAACCAAGTATAGCCACTTAGAGAGATTGGCCAAGATCGGCAAAAGAAAGAACTCCAGCGTTCGCCTTAATTGTAACAACACTTGCTCGGAACAAGAAAGACTCCAGCTTTCGCCGTAATAGCGGCAACACTTGCTCGAAATGAGAAGGACGCATCATAGCGTACGCCCCTGCAAGGTGATATCAAATGATTATCACTTAAAAAAAAAAACGAAGTGAGCTCACACTTATAGCATCAATGATGAAGTAAAGGTCGTTGCGGCAGCGAAGAAGAAGCAAATCGGCTGCAATCGTAGACTCGAACCTTCATGATGGCCTTGAGGTTTGCGTACAGCTTCGCTACCTTGAAATCTTACGCGTTAGTGTGAGCTTCCTTCATTTTTTTTTAAATTTCCCTCTCTTTTTTGTTCCCAGCACTGCCGAATATTCTGTGTGAAGAGCTAAGCAGGTGGCGAGGGCATTCCATCACCAGAAACTATTAGCAATTATCAACTATGGCTTCTATCCCAAGAGTTTAGTTTGCATTTTAGCACTTTCATACGAACTATTTTCGTTCGTCTTGGGTACCCGTGCTCGTCCCCATGCCTGATCACATTCTTATAGGACTTACGAATTCATGACCCACGGGCTTCCAAAGCATCGTGTGCCAATACCAAAACTTTAACAAGCCCATAGAAATGGTCCTAATGGCCTCGCTTGCTTCTATTTGAAATATATAACTTCTTTAATGAAATAAAAAATAAACAAGAAACGCATTTTGGTTTATCTAGCTATCACTAGATGGCGCTAGCTGTCTAGTAAGCGCGAGTTTTTTGTATGTTCCAGTACAGAAGGGACATATTTCTAAAATTAGCAAGCTGTGCCGTTGTGAGCATTTCTATGTATTTGTTAAACTTTTCGCAATGGTCAATGTCGGTTATTACACCAGTCGGTCATGAAGTAGTCAGTCCCGTAGGAATGTTAACAGGTGAGTCACCCTTAACACGTATTAGAATAGTCGGGGAATAGATCGATTCGGCGCAAGCTTTCTCGCCTAAGATGAACATGTCAACGCTGAAGTTCCGTGCCACCATTTTGCGTTGTCTGTTTTCTTCTTTAGCATAAGTGTCGCCTGTATTACAAGTTACAACTGCTATTCCCTCCCCGTCTCTCCGCTGGCCAACGTCCTTCCGCCCTTGAGCCCCATTAGAAACGAGAGGCATGTGTCCAGACGCTACACAGATAGAAAGCTTGGGCCGCAACGACACACTTCCTCCTTTCCCTAAGAAAACTACTCACGCTCGTGTTTGGGATGCCCCGCGTACGAGGGCGCCTCATCGAGAGTCTCTTGTGGGCCTCGTCGTCGTGTGCCAGCGTCCGAATAAGGGCGTAACAGGACTGCGAACGCAAACAGACGGAGCGACTGAACTGTTTGGTCAGTAAACACAGCCCCAACGGTGTCGGGCTGCATGACAGCTCAGGGAAAAGCGCCTGTTAGCCACACAGGTGACCTTCGCTACTTCCCAGATCGCTCTTAGCACACGTTCTTTCCCGCTGCTTCTCCGTCATCTTCCCTTCGTATTACCTGTTAAATATGTAAGTTACATTTAAAACCCCTATATTGTCTTATTTTTACGGGTGTTGGAAATGGGCGCAGCGAGAGCTTTGGAAACGTCAGGCTTTTGGTGATAGCGCTTTCTTCAAAACAATCCTCCAGGACCAAGGTGCACCTCTGAAAAAACTCTGAAAATTTTAATTGTTAACTTGGAGTCAAGCTGACCATAGTCATTTCGATGTGGTTTTACTAAATAATCCGGTTAGGTTTCCCAGTTTCGAATATGGAATAAATGTGCTCGCGGAAGAAGACAGAGGAAGGACAGAGATACCCTGAAGGATAAGGAGAAGTCAGCCTGACCGCGAGCTTGACTTGTTACTCCATTTGGACAAGATAAGTAAAACGTTTTGCGGCACATGCGAAGACAGAGCACTGCATTACTCAAATGAATGAGTGAGTGAATGAATGAATTAAGTGAATAATTACAATAGCAAAATATTAGCAAGTAATATTTATTAGCTTACCAAAAGTGATTAATATTGTTGCGTGGCAGCAGAGCAAATGAGATGAAGCATCGTAGATGTGAGCGGTGTATTTCCATGATGGTGCCGCAAGCGATGCTATCCATTTACAAGCGGCCATGATTGTTCGAGCCACGGGTCCGCGTCATCCATTGCCATTCGTGCCATGTAACAATATCAATAGTCAGTAAGAAATTTATTAGTCAAGCACGAAATAATGAAGAAGCTGTAAGAACGAGCAGCTCAGGAACCGGTAAATGATAACAAGATGGCTTTGTTCGCAGCTAGCCCTTGAGAATGATTCTGTGGGCCCATCTGTAGTAAATATCTCTCGGAAATAGAAAAAAAAAACGAGAACAGCATCCGCATCCCCCCTCTGCCCCCCCCCCCCCCCCCCCAAAAAAAAAAAAAAAAAAAACCAGGACGAACACGACTTTAATCTGCCTCCCCAAGGTCAGGGAAGGGAAAGAGCAGGCTGATCTAAGCCTGCTGGTGCTCATTCGGAACACTTTACGAAACAACAAATACCGGCAATAAATGAATACTGCGACCAAAAAGTTCATAACGTGACCAAACTTCCAACATCTTCACACAATACGGAATTCACGCTTGAAGACAGTACAGGGTTTTACAAAACCATAACCTAAGAGCCTGCGACCATGAAGACATATTGAAGGGGCCTGGAAGCAGGTTTTACAGATACATGGGTGTTCACATTTTCTGGTTAATAAATGCCCTAGTCATCACCTACTTGAAGTATTTTGTTAAAGCGACGAGTATTAGGGGAGTTATTGCAAATCAAATCATTGCAATTTCTCCCGCGCCGCCATTCTCCCTCGTCTCGTCCACCTCCTCGCGCCACGCGAGCGTGACTCCGAATGATGGCTCGCTTCTCGGTGACGTTTGCAAGAACACCCGGGGGTGCTCATGGTATACTGCTGCGATATTTTGCGCCGCAGCATCGTTTTTGGACGGGGTCGTCTGACCACGCGTTCCGTTTGGCCCGTTTTTTTTATCATTTTGCTTATTAATCGTGCACTACGCTGATGGCTGTAAAAGCTTATGGAAGGAATGGGGTGGGACGTGTAACCTTCCACACCACGCCGAAAGATCACGCGGAAAGAGAAGGACCCTGTCACAACACATTCGCGGCGACGACATGTCTTGATACATATTGGAGTCGAAAATATGTAAGCGAATGACTGAAGAATCACTGCAAAATTTGTTAGAATGAGCACGTACATGCGTTCCGAACCGACGTCGTTTTTTATATTGCTTAATTCGCGTAAAAATGTAATACTTGGCACAGATGACGTTGAACACCCAAACTATTGATTACGCTAGTTAATTTAGTGTGCTCAAAACGCCTTTCAGGACCCCTTTAAGGGCACATTTGACATGACAATACAGGTACAGTACTCACTGCTGCATAGTATTATTGTGGTGTCGAAGAAACGTTCCCCTTTTGTCCAACAATTTCCTTCAAGTTCCATCGATCGCCACGTTCCCACTCGCCGCGCCACTTAGTACTTGGACATATTTCGTTTTAAATAGTTAATTGTTGAATACTGTCATCTATTATACTGGACCCACCCTTTGCCAACGCATTAGCAGTGTAGTGCGGAGCCTCACTGACTGCTCCCATACAGGTGAGCCCGTGCTGAACTTCCTCCAAAGAGTAAAGGAACGGCGCTCAGGCTATTCCCACAAAGAGCTGATACTTTAAATCTTCCCCACATAGTTCCAGCTTAACAGACCAGAATAACATTCAATAGAAAAGCACACAAACCGCAATTATCTGTAAAAATATTATAATTCAGTGCAACCGTAGCTTGCATGTTAACACTCGCTTTTACGAGTGAAAACATGATTTCGGTTGTCACACTGTATTGGTGTTTACTGACCAGCGAAAACATAAATCGAAGCTGTCTCCTACTCTCCATCCGTCTCATTTCTCGCGGAACGCGACTTCACTCTTGTACTTCATTATGTTTTGCCCTTGCACGAGACAATTACGTTCGTGCGACAAAAAATTTCGGGCCATCTCCACTAACGTGAAACCTGGAAATGGGGGGCGATGGAAACCTGGATGGGCGATGGAAGCAGTGGCGCCTTGGCGTTTTTGCCCACGGAGATGAAACCGCAACGTGAAGCCTGGGGAAAAGCGAAGCACGCAGCGTATAAGTGTATTCTTGGCGCGTTGGCGTTTTCGCGTACGGAGATGAAACCGTTGGGGGTAGAGGTATACAGCTTCGCTGTAAGTCTGGTGTCTTTGTAGCACGAAGAGTTCTAGCGCGAGACGTTGGAAAACGAATGTCCCGGTGTGCTCTTTTAGTGCGCGTTTTTCCTACGGAGGCGTTGGAAAACGAGCATTTCGGTGTTTTAGTACCGTGACCACATGATACAACGACGACATGAGACGACGACAACATGAGACGCCGACAGCCTGAGCCCCTAGGGGGCTTCGCCCGTAAAAAAGCGGTTGAATAGTGACGTTAAGTGCTACACCCTCCATTTCGACAGTGATTATAAGAAGGAACGTTCGCAAGGTTACAAAGGATTGATGTCGTAATATTAAAGCTTTCAAAGGCACTTCAGTTTAAATGGTGAGACACGTCGAAGAAAAACGATAAACTGGCGAGAGCACTGTGGCCCGAGTAAAAAGATGAAAAAATCGAAACTGCTTCTTACTGTGCACCGTACCCACGAAAAGGGACAAATGAAGCGTACAGAACGTACGCGAGGGGAAAAAGGAATGAAAACACCCATGAAGTAACAAAAAAAGTCAGCTAGTCACAATAAAAAACTTACAATTTCGGAGTTACGTCGCCGCCGAAGGCCGTATCTGTTCGCTTCCACTTGCTCTTCGCTGTCGAACCTTAGAGTTATGAGAGCTCTTGCACAGCATTCATTTTAACGTGGCCTCTTTTGTCAGCACCAGTACACGCATTTTATTTATTCACATTGGTTTTCTTTTCTTTCGGTTTTTCTTTCGATTTTTTTTCCACGGTATGGTTTTTCAACCACTGCTATTTATCGCCCTCGATCCGACAGGAATCTACAAAGAGGAGATAGACGTGGGAGATGGCATTGCCTTTTAAAAAGGTGAGGAACAATGAGACAAACAGAAAAAGAAAATAACCGTCAAAATAACAGGGTCTTCAATCACGCCTCGTTCTCAAAGGAACGGAAAGGCCGTATCCTGATGCAACTGGTAGAAAACACAAGCGCAGGCGTCTACTGCGGTGATGGGTCCCCTCGGATAAACCTTGGCGTTCTTCAAATGGACTCGAAAAGAGAATCGCTTCTGAAGGATTCACCCAGCCATCCTTGCTTATTGTATTGATGCCGTTCAACCTTGCTCGTCTCACTGCAGTGCCGCCTTAAATTTATCAACTGCGTGTTCTCAAAAAAAAAAAAAAAAAAACCCTGCGCACCAGTGGAAAGAGAGACCAGCAAAGAAAGGCGTGTTCCCTTCTAGAAACAGCCAGCTGAACTAAAGTACACGAATATTGTTCTCTTACAATGCTGCTGCTAATAGTATGCTCTTGCCTTATCGGAAAAGTCCCGGCTATATATCAGTGTTGAGCGCATCCCCAGCGCCGTCGGTGCAGTAACGAGCTGAACGCGCGTTACTATAGAAAAATGTGGGGAGCGCCGTTGCTATAGTGACACGGCCATACATTCACTACACGATAGCAAAGGGAGGCGTTTTTGCAATACTAGGAACACGTGTGTTGTCTTTGCGCCTCTTTTACTTTGACAGCGGTGACCATTTTCTGGACCTGACAACGACAACGACGCTTTTCGCAGAACGGAGCACTTAAGGTCTATTGGTTTTCAGAGTTAAGAGTTTTTTTCACTGACTTCGGTATATTTCACGATTTATTAAATGATGCTATTAATAAGACCCCATTTGCCAATATGATGTAAAGTCTCCCATCCTGTTTTATGGCCCATAACGGTAATGGAAGAACGCAAATACTTCTCCGTGTAGTGCACTCGATTTAATGTTTCCTCCCTTTTGTTTAAGAACTTCTTTGATCCATATTGGTCCTACTCAAGAGGGCATATTATAAAGCCTAGTCCTCACTCATTACCCCTGCAGGCCTTTTTCCATATCTTCTCTCTCGCTCTCACTCACTTTCTCTCTCTCTCTCTCTTTCGCTCGCTCACTCTCTTCCTCGCGCGTTGTCTGAGGGGAATAAGTTTTAGTCCCACAAATGCCCATATATAATGAACAAGAACCATTGCGGAGGAAGGACATGTGCGGCTAATCTGGCCCATATGGATTCTACGCAGGTAGGGGTCTTGTAGCCCGAAATAGAGAAAGAAAGGAAACAATAAGTTACGTCGAGCAGAGCGTGATAAACGACAAAGTCTATACTCCCCTCTTCACGATTTCAGAACATATCGGAAGTCAAAAGCAGTTTTGTGTTTCTGAGTGAAGAAAATGCTGTATAAATTTTTATCGTATGTTTTGTTAAATCAGAACAACAACAACGACAACAACAACAACAATAACAACAACAACAACAACAAAATACGCATTGAACGTTGTACATAACCATGTAAAATTTCCCGCTCTACATGCTACTCGTTACTGCCTTATCTTTGGGCATAACGCCGTTCACAAACCTCGTCATGTAATGGTTGCGCGATCCTAAATTGATTGTAATATTCACCAAAATCTACTTTCTTGTCACTCATGTATTACTTCTGCAAAAAAATACACAGCATTCGAAAAATCGCGTGCATTAGGATATTACGGATAAAAAAGGCTGAGGCTGTCAACAACTAAATGCGGTTCTTTCTCCTCCGCTTCCTACATGTGCTTAAATTTTTATCCTTGCCTAAATATCCGTGCAAACGTCCAAAAATGACTTCAATCAAAAGTGTGTACAAGAATGAAACGAAATTCGACATAGCAAAGGAGGCATACGAGTGCGGAAAAAACAAACCAACATCGTGACCAGCGTTGACACGTTTCTTATTAACTCCAAGGTGCCCGTATTCCCCCCCCCCCCCCCTCCCTGCGCATCGTTGTATTACCGCTCGTCTGACGCTTTATTATTTTCTCTTCATTCGCTGATTTCTCTTTTTACTACTTCTCCCGTCAGAACGTTGTTCCTTCCCTCGTCCCTCAATTTTAATTTCGCCGGGAGCCTCCCTTCACCAGCTTTTCATAATTTCAGCCCCTACTTTGACATTCCTCGCAGGATGGACGTTGTCGGTTTTTATCATGGCCGACCGCCCCCCGTGATTGTCGTTCGATTTTCCGTATCTGGGTGATGCGTTCCCTTCCTTTTTTTCTCACTTCCCGTGTCCCTCTTTTCCGGTCTCCTGGTCCAATAGCTCCTGACAGTCAATATTACCGCTAAACGAAAGCTCGGCCTGAGGTACAAAAAGCGCGAAGAGCGGAAGCTGGTAAATGACTGGAGGGGAAAGAATAGCGGTTTGTAATTTCCCTACACCACACCGACCCCCCCCCCTCCACCCCCCCCCATTTGCGACCAGTCAGAAGTACCTCAAGTTTGCGTACTTTCATTTCTTTCTACCCAACATGAACACCGCAGGCGCATCCTCTGGTGAAATATGATCTATTTTTCCTTCTTGCAGGCATCGATTCTGGACTTGTTGTTTTAGAGCATCTGCTATTAATAGATTATTCGACATAGTACCTTTGGACGCGGCACGTTTCATCGGTGAGTGTCTGTCACAATGTGTGCATGGCAGTGCGCCCATCACCGTATGTGCGTTAACCTGTGTCTAACGACGTGTGTCCGTCCCCGGTATCGCGGTGCATGCGCTGTCGAGCACTGACCGGAAAAATATTTTTAGGGCGCAGCCCTGTGGTGGCCGTCTCTGGGCTGAGCCGCGTTGTCGGCGTAACCCAGTGAACGATGTCAGGACCGGCGAGTGAACGAAAAAAAAATTACACCATCTTCCCGCAGGGGAACCCTGAGTAGAATACGAAGCAGCCATGGGGTCGACTGAAGTTCCCATTAGTTTTCAGTTCGTCGTTCCGTTGGCGTATTCCAGCTTCGCGTGCCCTTCGTTGTATCAGTAGCTTCTTGACGTAGTTTGAAGTGAGTGAACGACATAAGGCGCGCTTCGTAGCACATCTCCCGCACGGTTTGTAGCGCAGTGGAAGAGCGCCACGTACCACCCGTTGCGGCCAGGAGTCGTGGGATCGAAACCGGGGCGCCGCCTAACTATTTCTTTTTTTATAGTGGACTGCGCTGAGTCAGCCCAACGCTGACGGGGGCTGAAGAGCACGCGCATGCGCAGTAGAGTGCGGACGGCGGACAACGACAACGAGGGAGGGAGGGACACAGCCCCGAGCATGAGTTGGTTCGCATCTAAAAGCGAATGATGAAAGAAAGCAATGGAGAAGAGTTGTCGCCACTTAACGTTGTTTCCTGCCGCAACTAGCGCTTCTGTCCAGACGCAGGCCACCCGGGACGAGCCATAGAGCTCGTGTGGGTGCCGGCTCACTCGCAGGTGGAAGGCAACGGAACTCGCCGACCACTACGCCCGAGAACTGACCCAACCGGGCCGAGGACGAGCCGGGACTACCGCGCCCCGTCACGAGCTACAGCGACATTACCGAGCTATACAGGGAAGGCAGGCGGTAGGTTCCCCGGACCTCACCGGCACCTCAACAGGAACCAACAGACGATCGTACGCAGAGTACAGGCGGGGTCGCTGGCGCATCCCGTCCTCTTACACAAAAGTACCCGGAGGAGCAACGATATCAGTGCCCGTTCTGCAAAGAGCGAGGAAGGCACCCTGGCACACGTCATAGCCGAGTGCACTACCTCAAGAAACCCCCCCACCACCCCTCCCCCCAACTTCCCGAACCGCAATCCCCGAGAGCGATGGGAGACCTTGTTGTCCAGCCCCGACCCTGACGACCCCAACTCGCGCTGGCAGTCAGGGGCCAGGAGCTGCTGGATGCATATGGGACCCGCGAAAGGTTCCACCCCATCTGGTGCCTGCGTGCACTAACCACTTAATGGGCTCGATTAAAGTTGATTCTCTCTCTCTCTCTCGCCAAAGTGGTACGGGAGGGCTGGTCGCCATGGCGGCGCGAGCCAGCGCTCTCCGAAGTGTGCTGTGGGGGTGGGGAAGGGGCAGTATGCTGTGCACGCACGAGGCGCTCGACGGCGCGACACCGGGCGGAAACGTGAGGGGGCGTCCGCGTGACTATGATGTGCGTTCGCTTAAGACGCAGTTCGCGGTCCCTTCCTGAGACCCACTTCGCGCCGCCGACGCAGAGTCTCATCATCGCTGCCGTCGAGAGAACTCGCGAGTGAGTGCTGCCTCAGCGCACTGCTGCTGCGCCCAAATATCGCATTAGGGAGTATCGCAATCGCCAGCCATTTTTTTTACACACTTCGGAAGTTATGAGGTACAAACCAGCCCCTCCACTTCTGAAGTGGCAATCGAATTCTTTGATTGTGGATTACCAGCGAAACTGTTTAAAATACACTGGACACGCATGGTTTGAGGATGAGCACCTAGTTATTTTTGTCACCATTTGGCGATGGTGACTGTTGCTTCGTGTTTACTAGAAGAAGCTCGAGTGGTCTGAAGTTTTATTGTAGCAGGCAAGCATGAAGCTTTCCGTTTCCCTCCCGTAGAAGTCCCATGTGTTGACGAGCATACGGAATTCTAAAACGTTTAGAAATTCCCTGTGAACTATCTATCACAAGTCCCTGAAAATCGGCGTAATGATATAGTTCTCTTAGCAGATAATCGTCAAATAATTGTTTTTTTTAATTGATAAAACAAGAGTAGCAGCCACTATTATCTCAACATTAGCAATAATTTTAATTTGGTCGCAAGACCCACAGCGAAATGCGCAGAATGTTATAGCCACGTTAAACTTCACTCTAAAGCTCAAACTGCGTACAGGAAACACAAAAATTATGTCTGCGAGCATCGTCGCCATCTTCGTCGTTGTCAGTACTGAAGAGAGAAATGCCTGCCTTCCTATTGCATCAGTTCGATGGTTTGGAGTGGTGAGGTGGCACCGGGCTATGTGGCAGGGTGTGCGCTGAGACGCGCCCGCACGCCACACCTTTAGTTTTTAGTCGGCGTTTGAAAATACAATGTTCCTACTCATATCGCATTGCAAGAATACCAGAGTACACAATCTTACGGAACCACAATACAACAAACGAGAGCCTTCAGTGTTGAGCACAAGCTTGTGCAGAGAGACGAGACGGCAATGACCAGCTGCCAACAAATGCATGCTGTAAAGCTGCATCTTTTCAGGATCCATAAGGCCTGGCAAGAATACAAAAAGGCTTAAACGAAAGACCAGGTTTGCAGTTATTTTGCGTTCCTCCTCAGCAAAACCCGTTTGAGTGTTTGCTTCTTGCCTGATCAGCTTCAGAACCCTATTAGACTATCCTTTTCCACCTGCTCAATGCGCGCCTACATGCTCAGTAGAAGAAACAGAACCATTTTACGTCAGTTTGGTTCCAGTCTCGCCTTCTTCCGTCTCCCGCGCCCACCACCATCTTCATTATACGCACATCGCTGGCCTGTTTTCTGTCTAATGGGGACTCATTTGGCTATATATGCGCACACATTTTTGCCCTGTACGAATGTCCTTTCTCAACTTTCATTTTCTTCTGGGTGTGCAGTCTTTATTCGCAGATTAAAGCTACGAGTCAATATTTTTGTCTGAGTCAGAGGTTGTAAAGAGAAAGACTATTGCCATTTCCATCGATTTGTTTGCAATTTTCGGGTTCTTGTAGGGCCTTGTTTTCCCTGTATTGAGCCCTCCCCTCTTCTGTGAGGGTGAATAAATGATGACAATGCTACTAGAGTTACAGCAGGTTGTTCTCCAATTTCAATAGTTCATTATTGCCAGTTCGCCGTGGTCTTTTTTACGACAAATACGTACTTGCCAATACAAAGAATTCAATCTTCTGGGACCAGAAAGAAGCTGGGACTGGATTGCGTTTTCTGTGTTCTCTCTTAACCGTATTTCTAAGTGCTTCGCAACTCGATTTCACTACTGCCGTTTTTTGTGTGTATTTCAACTTTGGGGTCTGTTCCTTCCATTTCCAGCTTCGGGTTTCCAATCTGTGACGTCTGTGTTCATTTCTTGGGACAAGTCATTAACGCTTTCAATCTCTCCTCGATTTCAACTGAGTTCCTAGAGCCTCAACTGCAGGCTCTAGCGTTGGTAGAAGGGAAGTAAAGAGAGGATTTAAATTAGGTGTGTCATTTTTTATTGTCTGAGATGCAGAAACACGCAAAAACTGTCAATAAGCAGAATTTAATGGGAAGTCGTTCACACGAAAAGCTATCTGTATCTAATCTACAAATAAAAGTCGCCCTACCGACCGACCGACCGATTGACCGACTGACTGACTCACTGATCAACTAAAAGCCTAATTGCTGGCGCCTGGAGACTTGTAATTTCGGGGGTGCGTTCCTGTCATGTAGTAGGGGCTCACTAAGGCTGGATTGTAACAGCGGAACTGTTTAAGCTTGAGCTTGGTTGGGTGGCGTCGGAAAAAAAAGAAACTTTCACGCATTTCCACGAAGTAAATCATGACGAGTGGGCGAAGCACTGGGGATCGTACTTACCGTAAATCACCCGTGGCATTGCCCACTCGCGCATGTGAAGGAATGACAAGGCGTGTGGGCAGTATATACAATTCCAATCAAATGCAATCCAACACAATTTAATGTAATCTAATCCAATCCATTTCAGTCCAATCCAACCCATATCAAAATCCAATCCAATCCAATCCAATGCAATGCTCCTCGCGCATGCGCAACACTGTGTACACGGACCCCAAGCCCCGGACAAAGAGAGGTCCTAAGGTGCTTCGCCCCTAAAAAGACGCACGCGGTGCCTCCTGGCGAAAATGGAGAGCGTGAAAGCAGTGCAAGGCAGCAAAGAGCGGAAGTAACGCGCTAGCCTCCCGCTGTATCCACCCGGCCTAGACTTGCTGCAGGGCATAACTCTAGTCGAGCCCAGCTTTAGCATCGTCGAGAGCTAGCCTCGCAGCCGAGATCAACTTTACTCGGGGAACGCGCGGCTTAAAAGAAGATCCGCTGGCACAATAAGAGAGATAGCGGGACTGAGCCGGCAGCGGCCATACGCTAAAAAAAAAGTACATCGCAAATCCTATCACAACTTTGCAAAACCTAACAAAACCTAGCAAGACTTAGCAAAATTGGAAGAACCTAGGTCGACCCCCAGCTCCGCTATTTCTCCAGCCTTGCACCACTAGTGCAAGCTGCTGGAATTTTCGGGTATTATACACGTAAGGAAGTAAAAAGAGAAATTTAGTTTTTACAAATACCTGGTCATCTCGCTTCCCTCTGATATATCAACCAGTACAAATGTTTGAAAAGGCGTGTTATGGTTTTGCTCCAAGCAACCATTATGGGCAAAACTGAATTTGGCAGTACATAGGGTTTTGTTACACTCCAAAATGTTTCTGTGTTCAGCAAGTCAGTATAGCCAATTGGTCTTGTAAATGTTGCCCGCCTGTAAGACTGCGACGCTGGATGTTTCAGCCGTGCGGAGGGCAGAGCGCCGGAAGTTCCAGGATGCGGAAGCCTGTCAAGGGCGACCGTCCTTGGGGCCGTTCCGCGGGATGAAGACGAACGTTTGGGCCTACGGCTCGTTTGTTGCTGTGGCTCGGTCTTGCCGACACATTAACGACCGTAGGGCAGGCATGGGAAGATGCTTCCTTTTGGCGGCCTGGGCTACGTTATGGGAATCTCCCGCCAGTTGCTTCTAATGGCATCCGTGCGTTTGCTGCGCGTAGTTTCTTTTGTTGTGCTTTACTTATCTTTCTTTTTGCTGGTGGTGGGAGAGAGTTAGCCTTCCTCTTTCTCGTGTGGTGGGAGAGAATTACCAGCGCTTGTAAGGGGTTTTTAAGGGCTATGCACCCTCGGAGTATTTTCGGGCTAGCCAGGCTCGGCTAGGGAGCGTCCCCACCCAGGCTCGGCTAGGGAGCGTCCCACCACTTATTCTGATGTGATGTCGCCTTTACAAGCAGCTGCCACAAAAGCCATGAATTGGTTGGCAGCTAATGTGATTACTGTAAATACTTCGGAATCTCGCCTTATTTGTTTTAACAGTTCATTGAAGAATACTAATCCTGCTTACTCTTTCCTTCTAGACACATCCAGGGGCGGATCCAGGTTTTTTCTGAGGGGGCGGGGGTGAAGTCAGCTCCTATCGGGTGTTCACTCCGGGGGCCTAAAGCTGGGGTTTGGGTGTACGACGGGAATCGGTACCTGCTGCTTGGCCTTCGCTTCGACCATGTCGAAACGGAGGAATGGGATATGCGTCGGCTTCGTAACGCGAGGGACTCACGTTTGATTCCAGCCACAGGGAGAGTTTTTTTCTTTCGCTTCCCCCACGATCATTCATCATCATCGTCACAGAAAGTTGACTTCCTTGCAGGGCGTACTGGCGTACAACGGCATCAGTGAGGACACTAAAGTGTCGCTTTAATAACGTTTGCTGCTGGAACTCCGTGGCGTACGGTTAGAGTCGTGGGTGTCGAGCCCAATGGTTGTAATGTTTTTCGCGATGACCGGCAATTCTTTTTCGTTGCTGTTCTTTCTGCTGCGACATGTTCTCTTAGGTCAGTTCTATGCATTCTCATCGAAAACAAAAATAGTTTGGTATGTTTTAGGTTGGTTCTGTCTACCAACCCGTTTAGTAGTTGTTCGATTCTGTTAGTACGACGCAAAAAAAGAGGCGAACGCGAGGAAAGTCTTGGCGGCCAGGATTGTCAAATGCGTGGTCGTGGAGGTGGTGCGCATGCCACGCACGAAACATACGTTGCGCTCCTCCAGTGCGCAAGCGCGCGCGCGCTGGCATTGCTCATCCCTTCTGCTCTCCGTACTATCGTATGTTCTACCCCGTTTCTTCAGCTTTTCGGAGGCTTCAGAGTACAAACATAGATTTCTTGGGGTCAACCCTACAATATTTATACTACTAACAACAATACTTGCGTACTAATAATTGTCGTACATCACTTTCAGTGGCTCGCTGGGTAGAGGATTTCTTACTCTTGGCGACGCTCTGCATCATGATTGGCAAGGTCGCTATAACCAGTTACCGCTTGATTTGAAATCCATACACTTTATCATTTCTAACTCATGAAACACACGCCGGCGATCTGTATTTTAAACATTAAACGTCATGGTGTTCAACGCGGACTGCGCCGTCTGAAGGCACGGATAGTATCCACAAGTGGCCTTGTAGGCGGCCGCTTCGTGCAAGAAGCTCAGGCACGACGACGGATCGCGTTCACATACGCTGCACATTGCAATTGATGTCAGCTCGTTCGAGAAACATTTTATATTCTTAGATAGAGAGCTTTAGTATATCTTTCTTGCTGTGAGCAGTCAGTGTTCTTGTGCACTTCCCTTCTGGCAGTTTTATTTGTATATTTATTTGATTTCTTTCAGCTGGATTTTATTTTTATAAATGAAATATTTTCACTGTACCAGCTGAATCCCCACGTGAACACGCTTAATTCACGTTGAATATGCGTGAAAAGGAGCTGTGGATTCAGCGAGGAAACCACAGCTTTTACTTCGACATAAGGCAGCACTGGTAGTGCTACTTGTGCTCCTACTGCTAGTGCGTTGCACATCTTCTACAGAGTACGTATGTACTTCATCCCTGGCTGCAGCGGCAACATGGAATTGTGGATACAACGAAGTCCGGACTCATCTGATCAAGTTATATTGCGTCGGCCGCCTTTTCGAGAATTTATAATTTTAAATGGGGGTGACTTTAGTTCCTCTTTTATAACCATTTTTAAGTAAAACCTGCGTACAGAAATCTGCTTCCCAGCAGACCCACCTCATCATACAGATACGTACCTGCCGCTCTGTTCTCTGCGAAAATTACAAATTCCGGCTCATTCAAGCGATGCCTTAATTCATTTGTCGCGTAACATACCCTACACCCTACGTATGACTCAAGACGAAAGACAGCAACAAACTCGACATAATGCTACGACAAGCCACCAAGACAGCCCTGGGGCTACCGTCATTCACCATAACTTAACACGGCGATGGCGACCTCCTCATCTCCCTTTCTGAGCCCCCTCCTCCCGGCCACCACGCAAGCGTTTACAGGACAGCTATGCTGCGGGATCTGGTCCCGGAGCCTTCTTGACTCGCACCCAGTTCTGCTGTGGAACAGAGCACCGTACCTGGGTTCTGAATGCTGATAGCGCTCGGCGTTCACAGCATCCGCGTTCATGAACGCCCCCACGGATGTAGGGGTTTTCGT
Organism: Haemaphysalis longicornis; assembly: GCA_013339765.2. Taxonomy (NCBI): domain Eukaryota; kingdom Metazoa; phylum Arthropoda; class Arachnida; order Ixodida; family Ixodidae; genus Haemaphysalis; species Haemaphysalis longicornis. The sequence continues at coordinate 77,572,174 of CM023450.1, forward strand.
GGACGCGGCCCCTCCGTTGTTTGCTTTGGACGCCATGGTTTCTTCTACCTCTGGTGAACCGCTAGGCGTGACCTTTGTGTGTTGGTGCCTCGCAACCTGGAAGGGAATTGAATTTTGGGGGAACTTATGTAGGGCAACGCGGGTGATTCGCGGACTGCGTTGGGGCAGCAGCAGCAGCTCAAGCGCGAACACTGACCGTACAAGCGACCACACATTTCGTTTTTCTTTCTTTCTTTTTTTTTTTTTGTTATGGCCGCACGTAGGAAAGTTTGAAATGAGTCTGAGGAACGGACGGGATTGCAGCATTCATGGGTTTTTCGTGCGTAAATAGATTTGTAATTTATTTTTTATTTGCCTCTCGCTTTCGCTACTGATTTCGTTCTTTCTATTTAAACAAATTTTCTTGGGCGTCGGGGCCGATAATTATATATGTCCCATTTGAGCACCCGCAAAGGCCTGCTCGTGCGGCCTTTACCCCAACTTTTTAACGCGATAGCGTTTTTAGGTTCATTTTTTCGATTTCCCCGTGGCTGCTAGACGAAAGATATCAGCCGTGCTCATCAAGCGTCCTTGGAAATACGCCACCGCTGCCACCCGGAAAATACGACAGAGGCAGCGAAATTCGAGGGCTGGCCTGAATCTGTAATATGGTGCAGGGGCAACTGAAGTGTGTAAAGCAGGACAATGATACTACGGCAAAGAAAAAAAGAAAGGCCGCGCATTTTCAGCAGGTGTCGTGCCTGCGTAGGGAATTTCGTCCCCCGCCCAGTCAGTTAGCATGCTCGACAGACGCGTTCGCCAGCCGTGCCCGCAACTAACGCCATCACACCAAAGTGTCTTTCCACCAAAAAAATAAAAAAAATAGAAATTCCTTTGTAATTTACCTGCCGAAGCAACACCTGGGCTACTGAGGCGCGGCGCAGTGCAAGGCTCCGGAATAATTTAAACTACCTGGAGGTCTTTAACGGAAGGTGCGACGAAATCTCGACACAAAGGCGTTTCAGTCTTCTGCGTCTGTCAGTAAAACTGCTTCCGCGGCCGGGAATTGAGCCAGCGTCCTTGGGTTCCGTAGCGCACTGCCTTAACCACTCTGCAATATGCTTACACACCGTCATCGCACAGCAAAGACAAACTTAAAAGCCCCGACGAAACAAACATAAAAAAGAATAAAAAATTCCGCCATCTCCACGAAGTGAATGATGATGAGAGGGGCGAAGCAAAAATGCTTATCGGTAAAACCGTGAAACATTCCCCCGCCACATCATATAAAGACTCGACACGTCAAGCTTTTCCACCGCTCCGTTGACAAGCCGTCGACGAGTCGATGTTTGTGGTGGTATCTAGGGGTTGTTTTGGACGATGAGAATCGCCATGGGTAAGTTGGCATTTTAGCCACCTTGTGACATTTTAGCCACCTTGGCCGTCGCCTTCTGCAGAGCGTCTTGTGTCGTGTACCCCCGGTACGTGTCTTGAGCTCGCACGCGACGAACGACAACCTCTTCTTCTTCCTCTTCTCCTTGTTGGGTAGCAACGAACGCGTTAAACGTTTTGTCCTCTTCGGCCAATCTTTGGTTGGCCAATCCCTAGGGGGATCCTGCCACAATCATCATTAACGTGCCGTGCCGTATACAGCAGCAACGAGGGACGAAGGACGGAACTGGGCTCGAGCAAGAGGAGCTTCACCCCTAAAATATGAGAATTTATCGACCATGCAGCGCCCTGAATACGTATAACAATGCATAATTGGCAGAGTTAACACGATTTCTCGTTGTAATAATGTAACTAAATATAAAATATATGGCGAAGGAAACCAACTTAGAATGAAGTGAAGCGGCGCTGTATTGCTTGATCTTATCTGTTCCCTCCGTTGCATGCTGACCGGCAACCATCCAGTCCACGACCGGTGACTCAGTCCCGCACAAAGCTTCGTCGTCAAGTTGCTCCAACCCCAATCTACAGTAGAGCCAACAAAAATTCCCCGCATTTCCCCGAGGGGAAGAATGTGAAAGTGCGAATGCACGAGTTGAATTTGCGCGGTTCGGTAATGTTCGCGAAAGAGAGATCACACACACACACACACAACTACAAAGAAAGAAAGATGCATTTATTCACAGACACCTATTTGTGTTGTCGTTGTACTTGATTGCTAGAGCGGATCTCAGCTTTGAAATTTCGTGTCAGTACTCCTTTAAGCAGGTGCATTAGCCCTTCTCACGCCCGATTCTGGCCCAATCCCCCACGTGGGTATGTGCCATGTCAGCGGCCAGGCAGCGCGCGCCCATCTCCCCCCGTTGCCAAGGAAGACGAGGAGATTCCTGGCCAATCCCCCACGTGGTATGTGCCATGTCAGCGGCCAGGCTGCGCGCGCCCATCTCCACGTGCGCGGACATCGCCGGTGGACGCAGGTTCAGGGTCGCTTAAGAAGTGCATTGCACTTAAAACGAAAATAACTGAGCTTGTCACACATGTATCTCAAGCTGGACACGAACCATTACACGGCTTTGGCACATGCCGCAGGCTGCCAGCTGCTGCAAAGAATCCTGCCGCTCGCTCAGCGTGCGGCACACGGCGCCGCCGGGTCTCGCATTCCACAGAAAGCAGGCGCTGCCACCGAAATCAAGAAAATTCGCATGCAGTTACTTACAAGCCAAGGACCCGCTTGCGCACTCAGCTATCTCTGCAGCAGGCGCTCGCCCGACAGGGGTCGGTCGCTCCGACAGTTTTCACACGCCGCTCACTTGGTCCATTTTATTTTGTGGCCGCCTGTACCTCCTTGTATCGATGATTTGAAATCACCGCTTGCTGCCAAAGCGAACACACATAAGTCTTTAAGCAAAAGATAAGGCTGCTTTGGAAGACGTGAAAAGGACGCCACCGTGACCGTCGGCGGCGCGGCAAAAGCTAAGTACAAATTATCTCCGAAAATAGCGCTGCAAAGTGTCCTAGTGTACTGGTGTAAAGCAGCGTCTCCCAAATGTTATACCATCAGTCGTCTTCTAGCGTCCTCGTGGCAAAGGGACACGACAATAGCGCTGCCTACGGGATCCGTTGGTAGCGTCGCCTGCCACCAAGATTCTTTGTGCCCAAAACGAGAAAGATGAGCCGCTCAACAAAGAACACTTTCGTTCGCACCATCGAGAAAGGACCGCTTGCTGCTGTTGCTTCCACCAGAGGCCGCGGCACAAAACTTTCTCTTTGTCAAGCTCGATGCGCTCCTCTTGGCGCTCAGTGCGTGGCAGCAGGATCCTTAATGGCGCTCCCATGGATGCGACAAAACCTTCGTCCGAACGGGACCCCCGAGAAATAGGTTCATTACAATCACAAACATAACCATAGCAGGAGCAGCAGGTTAGGGAAGCGGCTGCTGCTTCGGTTGGCGTGCCGAGCGGTCCGCCACGTAGCGGATTCCTCCTTTGTTAGGTATAATTGCCACGGAAGCGGGCGGAGAATGATATAAAAGAAAATAGATAGGAACAGGGTTGTGATAACAGTAGCTGGAACGCCCTTCCAGAAGCTCCCAAACCGCCGGAGTTTCACAGGAAGAAACCATAAACATTGCAAAACTAACAGCTAACCCAATCCATCGTGTTGCTCGTAGTAAATTTCTGTATTGCTACTTTCCAATTTTCTGTCTGTCGCGTTAAGAGGCGATTGAGAATGGCGCTTTCAAGTCAACGTATCTGCGAGGAGCGTTTTTGTTTTTCAACGCCTTCTGAACGCGCCGACACTGGAAAGAGATATGTGCTGCTTGGTGATCGATCTAACAAAAGTTCCACCAGAAAAAAAAAAAAAAAAACATCTTACTGGCAATTTTTCCTTCCTGGCGGCATATGACGAGAGAGCCGTCGGTTCGTTTGGCGATGCCAAAGGTGTTGCGTTGGATACACATTGTCACCACAACCGGAGTGTTCCCACCTCGCATTCGCCGGGCTGTTCTGTCCAAGGCTTCCTTCTCGTTTCCCTGGCGAGTAACATGTCGATGTTGAAATTCCGGGAAATATATCTCGATTTCTCTTCTAATAAAATGTTTTCTCTTAACCTAGTTTAAAAGCAGCAATAGTCGTCAGTAATTGAAATTTGTATTTCTGTAAGTTTAATGCTCTAAAATGGCGCTATAAATTTTTTTTTGGTAACGTCTGTGACATAGTTGTTTTAGATGCGAAAACATGAATACATTTTTCGAGGTCTGTTGAGGCAACTTCATTTCCTTAGGACGTTTCTTTTTAATAGGTTCGTGACACGTCGGCATCCGTTGCCGGACCCGCTGCGTCCACGGTAGGACATGTCGCTTCATGGAGCGCAGGTTTTGTTTCATGCATCTTCGCCCAACGCTTCGGCACAAGTACTAAACGCGCGCTAACCGACGTCATACTTTGGCATCAGGAGCGTTAGCGCTCCGAGGCTCTCGAGCTGCCCGAAAGCCGTTGCTTCGTCGCTGACGTTCAGATCCGCCACTATACGCAAGACTGGCGCGCGGCTCCACCGGATTCACGCCTCACAGCACCCAAATACGGCGAGTTAGATCACCCTAGCTCCAGCGTTTTCACTTGCTTCACTGAAAACGGCGCTGAATAGCGATGACAACTGTCTTTGCTCTCATTTTACGACCTCAACCTTCTATTTTTGGTGTGTGCCATCGCGTTGCATAAGGAATTGTCGAGAACAGTCGCCACATTGCATCGGCCAGGATAATTTCATCACTACCCGCTACCATTACTTATAACAGCATCGCTTATTTGTAGACACCTGACCGACGTTCCTCACGCGTAGATTGTTGTTTCACCACGGGTTGTTTTACAGCGCGTGACCGAAACACCACGTCGCCTCTCGGGCTTCCATGCTGCGTGCAATTTTCCTTCGAGCGAAGGACACAGTGCATGATGGCGGAAGTTCGTCTTCCATGATAGGGGAAATCTGCGCAATTTGAAATCCCGCTATGAGTAGCGGGGCCAGGAGACAGGTCTTGGAGTGAAGGAGTGATACAAATTATGGAGAGAAATATTCTTTAGAGAGCAAGATGTTTCGCCCTGGGACAGTAGGGACTAGGGCCACAAAATAAGGTAGTTTATTTAGTGACGCTAGTAAGAACGCTCAGAAAAGTATAAGCGAAGCGGGAACTATGATGATTATGTGGCGTCGTTGGCGCACGGTGCAAGAGAGTTTCGGCCGGCCGAAGCAACGCGGAACGGCCCCCAAGTATTGCAACGGAGACTGCCGAGCTAATTTATGAGCAGATGGATTTTGTGCACGTAAGCCGTGTTACTAGTACCATAATCTGCTTCCCCCGCCCTTTATACTCAACCTGTAAAGGGTCCTGCACATTTTTAAGTCGCGGTTAGCCTTCTCATTTACCTCTCAGGTGTACAAATGATAACACTTTCAGGTATTGACAATATATATCGCTCAATTTATTTATGTGAAAACCTTGTGTACCCTATGAGAAAAAAAAACGGCGTTGTGAGCAGCTGGACGGCCCCGAAATTTCATGGGACTTTAACTAAAGAGAGAGAAAAGGCTGTGCTGGGAGTGGCCATAAAACCCAGGGATCCGGGGTGACAAAGACGTGGCGTCTTAACGACAACTCCACGCATAGGAAAGTGGGAACAAGACTTTCGAGGTACCCTAAAACTGCTTGCGGGCTTGGAATTCCAAAGAGTTATGGCGTTTCTTCATTAATACTTAACTTCTACGTCACCCTTTTATGAAACTACCAAATTGGCAGAATCACAGTACAGCTTTTCGAACGGTTTTCGCCAGAGGTGCATATATCCACTCAAGAGGATATTGCCCAATCATGACGACGGTTGCCGCCAAAAGGTCGCGGCCAATTCACCAGCTACCCGTGTCATATCGCTTTCGCATGAAAACTGCGTAAGGCGACTTATGCGGCCCTCGTAATTTGTTTTTTTTTGTTATTTCGTTTCTTTCATATCAATAAGCTACCAAAATCTTCCTTCCAGCCTTTCGCAATCCGACACTAAACTAATCTTCCCTTTTCAAAGTGGGCTCACATTTCAAAGATGCAGGCGCAAGGATTTTGTTTCTAACATTCCTGCACTGAAGCTAGCAAATGTTCTCAAAGTTCTTTTTTTTTTTTGCGTTTCCACTCCCCGCGCACTTCGGACAAGGTCTAATTTTCTTTTCTGCTTCTTGTCTTGCTACCACCTTCTTGTCACATGTAAGGGTACTGCAGCCAAAGAAAGGCACATGGAGATCTTGGACTGCGTATTGTACGCTATTTGTCACTTAATAACGACGCTTTAGTGCGTGCGCTCATGGAAGATTTCGATGTCAGATTCGGTTACAGCCTCTAGTGTTGCGGAATGGGTAGCCTCATTCCATTCCAATTCCATTCCTAGGAATAAAAAAAAATCAGGGAACCTTGCACTCACAAACAAGACTTGAATGGCGAAGATGTTGTAGGTGAGCTTTGCGGAACGCATATTTAGGTTTCAGAATAATTGTTTATTTGCATAGTTGCGGTGCTAGTAATCGTAGCCATATGCACCGAAGAGGTTGTGGTCTTCTAACCGCGGTGAGGGCTGGGTGCAAATTCATCCTCAGCGTTGTAGACTTCCGCCAGCTCAACTGGCGAAGCTTGCATTGAGTCGCGCAAGGCTTTGAACCATAGCGAAGCAGCAGGATTTCTTTATTTGTGAGCACGGAAGGACACATCAACACTCATTAGTACAAGTTTGAAATTGTTTATTTACATGTTTGTCGTCGCTTTGGACTGTGCTATAGTGTCGCCGTCATTGCATCGATATCATTGTGTTCCTGATGCCAAGCATTACATATGCGCGGTAGCTCTTGACGACAAGCGCTGGAGGTTTTTTTTTTTTTTATTCTAAAGGCACCGCGCGATCCGGGGATTCGGCCGTCAAGGTGAGGCAAGCGCTCCCGAGCGTTCGGCATACTCTCGCTTCTCGTGGTTTTTGCCAGTTTTTTTTCTAAAGCCACTGGGTGTGCCTAGAACGCTCGGCGGTCGCCGCGAGGCACGTGCTCACGAGCGATCCGCATTTTTTTTTTGCATTTTTTTGCATTTTTTTGCATTTTTCCTGCAACACCGAACTTACGGCTTGTACAACACCTCATGTGTTAAAACTTTCCGAAATTCCTTTCCTTTCATTTCCACGGAATGCCAAAATTTTGCCCATTCCCACTCCTGGAATGGCTGTGAAGTTCAATTCCATTCCTGTCATTCCTCAACGTAGAAATTAATTCTTAATGGCTGTATCGGGTTACGAACTGTGATGTGAGGTGCTGATTTCGAAGAAGACGACCACGAAAACGTGGCGGGAACTGCCCACAGAGTGCTCGTGGCGCAAATGCGGGATACGGAATCGCTCTCAATGTGGTTGCGCCGAGGAAAAAGAAGGAGCAACCCACACGAGAGGATGACGTGGGCCAATGAGAAGTGGCCACAAGCAAAGATCTGCGGAGGCCCGGAGGAGTGGACGGAGCAGCTTCGAGGAGCGTGACGTCCAGGTAGAAGACTCGAAGCTCATCGGGTTTTCTGGGCCCGAGCTCGAGAAGGGTCTACCTGGCGCCTTGGCATCCTGTGGCCAAGCGTTGTCGTTCCTCCTAGCGTTGTCGCCATTCCCTTCCCATTCTATTCCGGGGTCGCGAAAAGTGGAATGAATGCGAAGTCATTTCAATTCCGGTGTGGTAACTCCGCAACACTGATAGACTCCAAAGCCTAGGATTTCTTGCACATCCTGGCCATGGTGGCGGTTGCAGTAGCAATAGCTGAAATGTGTTTTTTAACGTATCGTGGAATTGAGAGCAGGATGCAGCCTGGATGCACCGAAAAGACACCAAATAGCCTCTTATCTCAATTCATCGGGATGTTGTGATAAACCAGTCGAACGCTGTTGTTCGCTATGCGAAGCGAAAACAACGATGCAGAGCAAGGTTTGCAGTCTGAATAAGCGTCTCACCAGCCTGAAAAAGAACTGCATAACTTTTTGCATTCAAATAATGTATTTATATGTGGATAACTCTTTGTATTCTTAAGATGTCGACTTTTGTATTAAAAGGATGTGTTTAAAAGTGGAGAGCATTTTGCATTATGAAGATAAAATTGATTATGGGGCTTAAAGCGCCGTACCTTCACCTGGGCTATCAGGCGCGCCGTAGGGTAGGGCTCCGGATTAATTATGACCACTAACAGCGGATCTTTAGCGTGCTCCGAAATCTCGACACACGGACATTTTCTCTTTTCGCTTCCGTCAGAAAACTGCCACCTCGGCCGGGCTCGAACCCGCGTCCTTGGGCTCAGCAGCCTTCGCCACTGAAGCTTCATGGCGGGTATTGTTACATTGGCAAAGGCGTCCCAGTACCGAGCTCCGTCGCCTCCACCATATAGTGGTAGTGTGGTGTACGAGCGGCGAGCGGGAGGGTTGCCTTGGATGTTGACGACAAAAAGCCAAAAACGATAGTTACCTCGTTTTACTGCATGGCGAGAGATTAAGAGCGACGATACAGAAACAGCACGGAGCCGACCGGCGGAGCGGCGCTCTTTCTTCAGCCCCAAAAGTCGACTTACTGAGCCACCCCAAAAGGAGGAATTAAGACACAGAAGCGGCAACGGCTCTGCCGCCTCCCCATTGCTTTTTCACATGGCCCGAAAAGAGTACAGGCACACAGGAACCCTCTTTTCCAGTTGTGAGAGGCGGCGCACGTTGAGTCTGACTTCTGAGAGAGGGGAAAAGGACATCTCGATGAGCAGAGTCTGCTCGCTGATTCAAGTCTCTACACGCCCTCGCTTGTTGTCCTTGTTTGAGGAGGGTGGGCTTTTCTGCAGCCTGCAAAGCTTTCCCGCACTACACCAAACTTGCAGCACGCGCGCACTGGGTAGCAGCGCCCTGAATAGTAACAGTATGAAGGTAACAAAATGTGCATTAAAATAATACATTTACAAGTAGAGTTATGTCTCTGCGTTATGTAATACTTAAAAAAAAAACATGTTTTCTCAGGCACTTCTTCCAAGCAGCATCGACATCGCTGCACGCATGGTTATGGGCATGTTTTTTGAGAAACTTGCATGTAGTGTTCAATCCAATGAATTGCGAGTATGCGAGAAACAAGCGGCCCTCCGTTTCCGGTGCATCTATTCGCAATCACTGCAAATAATATCTTACTACCAACTAAATTATTTGTCTTATCTGTATTCAATAGCTCAGATGTTGCGAAAAATTACCCCGGTGAGCTTTTTACCTGTTCTAGAAGGATAACCGATTCGTAATTGCTTTGCTGGTCTCAAGTTGGTACCAGCCTGTTATTTTACTAAGTTACTACTTCCTTGCAAGACCTAGTTATATACACTAAGGTAAAGTTTCATTCGCCTATTTTAATGCAGTGGACGTTAGTTCACTTCCCCCCGTAGACTTGTTTGTTGTTCTGATGCGGGTAACCAACATGAAGCCCCATGCGGATAAGGGCGACTTGGCGGTAATCTTTTTATTACGTTGAAATTCCAAAAATTGGCGCACTTTGACTTAGTGGTGCAATGCTGAAATAAATAGCAGAGCTGGTGGCCCCTCTCCCTTCGTCAGAGACCCGGCTGTTGCGCCCCACATGGATTTCCGAACTTGCCGCTGAAAGTTCTCCATGACTGGGAGGCTGAGATCGTGTTTTCCCGCAGCTTGTCACAACTCTCCCAAAGTGGACCGCTTTAGCACGAGCTACGACCGGTGGCAAGCGCCATCGGGAACTCGGCGTCTGTGGCGCGATCTCGGTGTCCGTGCTCCCCACTTTCGGCGCGAACGCAAGTGAACTCGCGACTGGAGGAGCACGCGAGAGATCATGCCGCGAACACGGGGCAAAGTGCTCTTGAAGGTCGAGCGGGCCGACGCCTGGCGCTCCTCATGAAGCGGACTTTCACGTGTGCTCGGTTTTAACGCAAAGCTTTCTAGCTCTACCGGCCAACGATTCTTTCGTGGCGTGTGGGCCAACAAACTCTCAATGCGGCTGAGGTGGCGAGGGGGGGGGAGGTTTCACTAAAGGAGCACACTGTCGATGGCGCGGCGAATTTGCCCCGCGTTCCCCGCGCGGAAGTGCCTGCTCGCCGGCGCCGGCGGTACAGCTTTGTCGTCTGCTTTAGCGACGGTTGTTTCGGGCCTGTTTTGGCGCAGCTTCGCGTCAATTTCGCGCTCCGTTCGCACGGCTTGATTAACTTGTTCTGCAGTATCTCCAGGCTAACTAGCACCCGACGGAATGAAGTGGTCGTACGGCAAACATACGTTAAGGATTGGTTTGCAGGGCGGGAAACCGAAATGTACGAACAGCATACAGACATCTGGCCGCTAGAGAAACTCTACCTTTTGTGCACTGCTTGCCACGAATGGGACTCCGTTTATAAATGGGTGAATACCAATTCGGTTGCGTTTTAAGAGGTATTACAAAAGGCGAAAGTAGCAACTGGTTCCTATAAATAGCGATTTTAGAAGTTCCCTGAGCTTTCTCGCAATTCTCAAACTTACTAAACTAACTAGTTCAAATCGGTATAAATGGGAATCACTGAGCTCACATGCCGAAGTGTTTCGGTGTCCGCGCTTGTGTCGTGCGGTGGCGTAGCCCCAAGCTAGCACATCAGCATGTCTAGGTTCCGCTGTCTCACCCTGCGAAAGACACTCCTCTCCGTTTTCTTTCACTCGACTCACGGCCAGGCTACAGCGGCGGCGTCCGCTGCTCTAGCCCGGCCGTGTCCGACGGTGCTACTGCGTTCCGGACGCCGCGCCCGCGAATTCCAGGTAATGGCTTGCAGAATCTCTGGTTTCTCTTTTTGTGGAGCCACATGTGTGAATTCTAGTGACGTCGCATGGGCTAACACAAACGTGACTAACACAAACGTGCAATAACTGTCGCAACCGCCACATGCGTAGCGGCGTGGCAGCTTGTGAATGTCGGCACGGCTTGAATTATACCTGTACATTTTCAGTTGTTTATGACTTATGAAAGTTAACGGACAAAGAAAAAAACTGCGTGTTGGTATCAGAGCTTGTGTGGGCGTTCTCGTTCTGCTGTTCGCCACGTGAGTGTTGGCACATCCGCTCAGTAGCCGTTTACGTCATCTCTGCGGGGTGATTGATAGCTTCATTTTTTTATTATTTACGAAATTATTTTAAAGGTACTCCCCGTAGACTGGTATATTCGTTTTCTGGAGATGCCAAATTATCTATTTAAACCAACTTCGGTTTTGTCTTCAGTGTCCCTTTAATGGCTACAGGGTAGTTTAAATAATTCATTGTGCGTTTACATACTCCTACGTTTACTTGAGCTTGGGTTCTTAATATTAGTTTTCTATTTGGGCACTACATGTTTCACGTGCTCGGTAAATAAACTGCGATTATTTTTAAACTGTCAGTATCTGAAGAAAACAGGCACTAGAGAAACACAAAAAGAAGGAGTGAAAAGCACATCATTCTTCCTAAATTCCAGTAAGTCGAAAGCAATCTTATTTAAGGCAAAGAAAAAAGAAGCTCGAATTAATGCGCAATTAATGCTAGGGGGCATGCCAATTAGCATTGTAAACCAGCATAAGATTTTAGGCGTGACTTTCTCTGCTGATATGACATGGACGTGTCATGTCGGGTCATTAACAAAATCATTATCATCAGTGGCAGGTGCGCTATCACGATGTCGACATTTCCTTCCTGTAAGGGTGAAGTTGCAGATCTATCATGCCTTGTTTTCTTCACGCATTAACTACTGTGTGCTTGTCTGGGGCACAACAACAATTAAAATATTTACACAGTTTTGATGGTCCAGAAAAGAGCACTGCGGTATATTGAGAATGTGTCGTACACGCACTCAACACAGCTGTTATTGTCTCGCCATAAGATAATAAGCGCAAAACACACTTTTGACTATCGCCTACTCTTTTCATTTTTCTTCTCAAATGAAAAGTTTAAAACATTCCTTAAGGAATCCTCAGATTTGAAAATTTATAAAAGTGATTATCGTACACGTGGCAGCGATAGGTGGCTGGTACCACGCCGGCGCACGGGCTACATGCTGCAGTCCCTTAAACATAACGTGCCTTTTTTGCTTAACAGATATGAAAATGAACTGAACTTTGATGCGTGTACGCGCAAAGCAATGCGTGAATATTTTGTAAAGATAAGCGAGAGTATGGTTATTTTTTTTTCTTTTTACAGTTATCATTACGTCATGATTGCCGGTTTTATTGGCTTTGTGACTTGTATGCACGTGTTTATTTCGTTATGCCTGCATTTCCTTGTGTGTGCATTATCTGTGAACCAGCAGTCTATTTAAAATGTAACTTTATATTCCTTGTATAAACATAGTGTAGCGACTGTTGATATTGCCCATTTGCTCTTTTTTTTCGTCTTCTTCTGTAATCACCGGAATAGCGTGCAGAGGCATGGGCACGTCGTGTGGTATTTCTGTGTTTGTGTGCGTCAGATAAAGGCCACCATGTACTGATATTTTTATTCATTTTTTACATGGTTCTGAAGGGATATGTTTGCTTCATGGAGCATTTTCAAATCTTCCAAGCGTCCATTTATTTACATTATCCTTTTTCATGTGATGCTGTCATGTATGCGGGCCCTCAGGCACCTTCAAGCGGTAGCTAGCCGCTTTTCGCCTGAGGGACCCCCAACACTGTTGTTGGAAATAAACTGATTTGACTGATTTGACTGATTTGAATAAATGTTGGGATGCTCCCCGCCTTGGATCACGCTCGTCACATATGTCCTCAGGCAAACTTCCCCAAGAATCCTCTGAGAGCATAGGCAAATAAAGACGCCTCAGGGAGATCTTTCTCATTTTGTTCGTTCACTGGGTGCTGAGTGCCGATGATTTGGTGTAAACCACGGTTTTTTTGTAAGCATCCACAGCATCCCCTTTTCACAAATTCTCGCTCTGTGTGCCAAGATTGTAGTCAATGAAGCACTGCCAGTTGGAAACGAAAGTGAGGCCTCCCGGCCTCGCGTGCAGGCCGAAAGCGCCCGGAAGCAATTTTCTCCCATAGAAGTGTAGACGCTGAAAAATGGGACCTCTACGGTGGAAAAAACATCACGCACAACTTTTCCCGCCACTTTGGTTTAACGAGGTAAAGCGGCGTTTAATTAAAGCAGTGCAATTCATTTTCCCGGCCACCTCCTACGTGTCCCAAGTGGCACGTATCTACTATAACTCTTCCACGCCAGCAGGAAGGCAACGCACGTGCCGTGTTTGCCGCAAGCTCCTACTTTGGCTCACGAGATTCCTGTTCCACAAGACGGGGCGGAAAGCGAGAGTTTCAAGAAGTTTACTGATTATTCCACGAGAAAGAAGAGAGGCCGGCACATTGCGCATCTGCCTAGCATGCAGAGGTTGAAGCATACTGGCACTTTCCCACAGTGGCGAGTCAACTGAATTGTCTTTTCAATAATATGATTCCTAAATTATAAAATTTAAGATAGACAGGTTCTACTCTGTAAATCTGGTGGGTATTTCTGACAGCCTAAAGTCAGCAGCGCATACTTCGAAAATCAACTTGGTTTCGTCTTTAGCTGACTACCTGCCTCGAACGTCAAGTCTTCGTCCTCATTGATGTCAAGTACCCAGAATATTCCGCACCTAAAACTCGAGTTTTTACTTTAGACATGACGTCAAAGTGACCGAAAAATCAACCTCCGAACCCAGCTTACCACACCTCTGTGCTATAACCGTATTCTTGTGGTTCAAAGCTCGCTTTTGTTTCTTTAAGATGCTATCGCATCGTAGGTTTAATCTGCAGTGGATGGAGGTCATGTCGCCACCGTGCGACCGAATTTCGAGTTGAGATTTGAATGCGCATTGCCAACTATTTACCACCGTCATCCCACAGAAAACCGCGAATTAAGGCTTCATTTATTCTGCCGCAACTCTTGACCTTGCGCTGCACACCCTCTTTTTCGCGGAAGGCTGTGTAAGGCGCTCTCTTTAATGGACGCCTATTTAGTAAATTTTTTTGGAAAACCTTCACGTCGCAAGGCATCAATGAAACCAATCATATTATCCATCCACACAATTTACCCTATAGCTTCTTATAAAACGTGCATAAATAAAGCAAGAGGTTAATACTGGCATAAACATGGTACCTAGAAAGGTGATATGATCTGTATAGAAGATTAGGCCGGGCAGGCATTTTTAATGTTTCCAACCAGTGCCCTTCCAAATGCTGAACCTGTTGGTTGGTGGGGGTAAGGGTTTAGAACGCTCTTTTCAGATCAACAGAGAATAAAATGATTGACAAAATACGCACGGTAACGGCGTCATTGTCAGATGCCGTGAGCAGATTTTCCTTTTGCGGGTGGTAGAAGCGGTGGGAGGGTTTTACGCAACATTTCTTGCGTAAGGACGGGGAAATACCAGCCGTGTCGGTGATATGTGGTTCTTAAAGCAGTTTCCTGAAATGGTCATTGTTTTGAGTTGAAAAGAAGGCCACAAAGGCTGAACCATCTAACGGCACTACCCGCGTTCATCTAGAACACACTATTTCCACTCTCTACCTTCACCCTGTGACCTATGATGTGGGAGCATACGCAAACCCAGCCTCACTCAACATGTAGGAGCAGTTAGCGGGCCAGCTGGACACGTGACCAGCTCCGGCCCCTCAGCCTAGTCACACTAAAAACAGTGCAGAGACGAGGCCGGAAGAAGTGACAAACTTCTTCCGTCCTCGTTTCTGCGCTGTTTTTTTAGTGTGAATAATGTGTACCCAGCCAGCCCACCATCAAACCTTCAGCCTAGCGTAGCCTGTAGGAGAGGGCACTGGCAGCCGGCGCAGATCAGGGGTCCCGTACTCTTCGCCCACTCAATCACCGGGCCGTGCATCTCGGCTGCCGCCTCCGACGAGCTACACGGACCTTTGGTGTTTTTTTTTTGTTCGCGTCTGTGGTTTGGACCAAATCCTGTGAAAGTTACATTCAAGCACACCTCTGTGTGCGTGTCATGTGTGCGTTCCTGTACCTGATAATGTTTTTGTCGCTGTTATTGATAGTGCGTGTGTGCATTCTTGTGTGATTACGTGTCCTCACTCATGTTCAGCCTTCATGCTCCCCACACAGAGTAGCAAGCTATGCGCACCGATAGGCTGAATTCTCTGCATCATTAAAGTTCCCTCTCTCTCTCTCTCTCTCTCTCTCTCTCTCTCTCTCTCTCTCTCTCTCTCTCTCTCTCTCTCTCTCTCTCTCTTTCTCTATCTCTCACCGAACTAAGTTTTTCCGGGGACTTGGAACACTGAAACACAAAATATTCGACTGCGCCGACAACCCCGACCTTCCTCACCTCAACCCCTCCTTTTCCTCTGTGCTATTACTATTGCTGTATGCTAGGTACCATTGTCCAACTGTCGAATTGAGCTCAAAATACTGCTAGTCACCAGGGCTATGCCAGCCAGGACAGCGCGTAGCTTCTGAACGGAGAAACTACTCCCACATTGTTGCTTGATAATGTTCGTTTTCTTGGCCTCTCTCCTGGACTACAGGAGGTCCACGGTCGCAGGTGTCCAATCATCCGTACCTGAAGTTTGCTTTAATAAATGTTATTCACTTCATCACCTATTTGGCGCATCGGAAATTTTAAAAGAAAAAGTTCTTGAAAAAGCAAAACAGAAATAGAATTAGCTAATTAGAAACATGGATTATTTTCGGTGGTAATAAGAGTTTGCTGATTTTTATGCAGAGGTTAGTTATGCTCGGCAGCTCCCTTTGTTTGGCCGGTACCGCTTCCCTTAAATGGAAGCGACGACAGTGCAGGTTTAATTGGGTAGTTCGATTTTCCAGTGCTTTCTTTACTCTTTAGACATACATTGAGCTTTCTCTCTTTCAGTAAGAGAATCCCATGTGCCTGATTAGGGAAGTGAGAAAATGGTTAATTATGGTTGAGGGAGGGCTGTTTCCACAAGGTAAATGCAAAAAAAATCTACCAAGCAAAGGCACCAAAATATCAAATCCACAGGCTCATAGACCCCATATGTTTGATGTCCGATGTGGTTTTCCCCTCTTGTGCTACTTTTCGCACCTCGAGAGTAAAAAGAACGTGAAGGTGCGAATTTTCCATGCTCTGTAATGGATTCGCAACTTCGTTTTGGGCGCCCCGGTGTTTTCGCGATGCAACCACATTCTCTGTGTATTATGTGCAAAAAGCAATTGGGAAATGTTCAAAAATTCTGAGAATTGTTTAGTAATCTGTGAGCATTCCTGTACCTCCTGTTATGATCCCTGTTTTATTGTCAGACTGGCCAAACCGGGCTAATTTTTGGCTATATAGGTCTAATTTTGGGTGGCCATATTTTTGTATTGTGTTTATGCTTTACGGTGAAGCTGGATATGACAAGGGCTCCGCCTATTTTCCTGGCTCATCAAAAAAACCAAGCTGTCTCTCTTTTGCCTGGTCTGAATTCCGTGCGGGGATAGTCTTCTCCGGCTCCCCCAAGACAGCGGCAGTGGTCCACACTGAAGCCCAGTCCCAAGGCTCTGCGTGCCTGGGTAGTGTGAGGCGTTCCTTTGCACGGCGAGTTCGTGCGTGTGTGTAAGAAACGCCTCGTGCTTCAAAGCATTTGTTTGTTTGCTTGCTAACTTGCTTTCTTCTTCTTGGGTCCGCATATCAAGGAAAGTGGCACTTAGATTTTAGAGCCTAGTAGGTAAAGTTATATACTTTGTAAAGCCATAAGCTGATAGAACTGCCTTAAATTCCCTGCTGTACGGGTCACCCGACCTCATATCCATATTTATGTCACCAATAATCACGCAGGGAGTATTGCAAAAAGTAACCGATGCTAGTGTTTTGTCTAAAAACTGTAAAAATTTGGTTTTATGTCCATGCGATGGTCTGTACACCAGCCTGATTGTTATCTTTCCAAAACGCATAGTCAAGAATTCCATGTCTTCATTAATAAGAGAAAAAGTGTCTACTAATTCATAGTATGAAGCATCTTTAAAATAAATAGCGAGCCCTCTCATTTCCTTTTTTTTGCCGGCAGAGAAGTTCGAAACGGCAGCCCGTAAGATAAGGTACATCGGTTGTATCTTTAATCCAGGTTTCAGACAAAGCTATTACATCGAAATCTATATAGAGAACGACTTGTGAGAAGATGAAACTTCAGAGTTGAATTCCGAAATAGTGTAAAACTTGCAGGAATCATACGAGTCCATTAGAGCAAAATCTAGTAGCAGCTGCGATTTTCATGTGACCGATTTATTTGCGGATTTGGGCCAGGTTTTCTTCAAGAGCTATATGGATCACAGGTGCGTCTTCGTCCTTGCGCACTACCACCCTTGCATTAGTTGTCCTTGCAAATTTTAACCAGACTTCTTTCTTTTGTTGATTGGCCGCCGAGAGCAAAGCTTTGCTTTTTTTGGGTCAGACATTCGTCCACAAAAAGCGGCGTTTTTTACCCTCATCCAAAAATAGAACAGACCACTCTTTTTTCTGAACTCTGCCAGTACGTCATTGCGCTTGCTCCGTCTGACAAAACGCACAATTATGTTTTTCACGCCTCGCTTTGGGGTGCGAACCCAGTGACATATATCGATGTCAGTAGCATCTTTGCTCTCGGCCACTGCATCGCCTATTTCTTGCACGACGGTCACGGGGTCGCTTTCCGCGGGCGTGCCCTTTTTCTCGAGATTGTTCAGGCGCTGATATCTTCAGTTCATCACATCTTTCGAATGGTTTTTGTTCTCTTCTCTCAGCGCTATGCTCTACCTGAGCAGCTCTTGCATTTCCAGCCTCAGGTTCATTAAGTCCGTGGGAGTGTCCTTGACATCATTGCAAATATCGGTGCAAAAAAATATACAGTATTTATGTTCGCGCATCTCAGCACCACCATGAGGCAGAGATAATTAGAAGGATAAGAATGGGGATAGAGTGCATTCGGCAGACATTCTCAGATAATGAATGGCAGCCTACCATTGTCCCTGAACAAGAAAGTGTATGACAGCTGCATCTTACCGGTACTCACCTACGGGGAAGAAACTTGGAGGCTCACTGAGAGGGTTCAGCTTAAATTGAGAACGACTCAGCGAGCAATGGAACGGCAGATGATAGGTGTAACATTAAGGGACAAGAAGAGAGCGGAGTTAGGAACAAACGTGTGTTAATGACCTATTAGTAGAAATTAAGAAGAAGAAATGGACGTTGGCAGGGCATGTAATGCGAAGGCAAGATAACTGTTGGTCATTAAGGGTAACAGAGTGGATCCCCAGAGAAGGAAAGCGCGGCAGGGGGCGGCAGAAAGTTAGATGGGCAGATGAGATCAAGAATTTTGCGGGGATAAATTGGTCGCAGTTAGCACTGGACCGGGATAACTGGAGATTAATGGGAGAGGCCTTTACCCTGCGTGGGCGTAGTCTGGTGATGATAATGATGATGGTGATCTCAGCACGAAAATCCCTCTTAAATCTTTAAACATCTTCAGCAGGTCATGCAGTTCTTTTACATGCGTCACCTCATTTTCAGCATCCTTTCCAGCCTCCTCGCCAGCACCCTTGTTAGCATCCTACCCGGCACCCTTTCCACAATTTTTCCCCATCACCAAACGAACAATCTATGCTTTGTTCGGCAGCGGTGCACAATAACAGCCAAATTAAATCAGTTATACTGTTTCTCACCAGCAGAAGCCGAGTTAAGAGTTTACGATGTGGCCGGTTTATGCACCACTGGCGAACTGCGTAGCGCCGACGATGTGGCGGCCGTTGATATGGTGATCCGCCTGGCTGACGGGGTGTCCATGGGTGGCATTCCTCTGCGTAGGTGCGGTACTGCAGGCACGGTGTCGTTCAGTCTTGAGACAGAGCAACTTGTGCAACGATGTGCACGGAGATCCGTTCGGGTGTCAGGACGCGGGAAAAAGCGGAGTCCACAAGCGACGTGCGTACGAGCTGCGCGCCGCGGCCAAACTGGGGCCGAGCAGGAGATGCACCCACTTTTCTAGAGAAGCCACCTTCAGTAGACTTTGCTCATGTTCAATGGCTACTGGCAAGCACTTGTCGGCAGCACGAACAAATTCCCAGGCGATGATTCCTTCCACACGATGAATGCGTTCGGCAACTATACGCAGTCGAGCCAGCCATGGACCTGGTATCCTGGACGTGTTGCATTGATGAATGCCTTGGTTTCAATGTTAACAGAGTGCCTACTACCAGTCCTTTAATGCTTTTTCTACTGCTGTCGCTGCCAAGCACGAAGCGTAAGTACACAAACGGCGATCCTACGTTGAAGTGTTCTCGTAACACCGGAGTGACGGACACACACACACCCTGCTGAGGAGAGCCTGCACTAGTAGCCACTTCGTGGAGTTGGCTGGCTCAGGAACAGAAAACTCCGATATTGTGCCGGGAACCTTCTTCATCGCAGACACCGGGGATGCGGGTATCCACGCAGGAAGCGTAAAAGCACAAGCTTCCCCACAGCTATCGGAAGCACAAATCTGTGCTGGGCACACTTTCAGAGGGCTGCGCCTATGCGCAGCAAATCGTTCGTATGTTTTTTTATGAATTCCTGGTCGATTTGGATACGTTTTTTTTGCGTATTTTAGTTCTTAGATTTCAATGCATAGTTACAAAGAACAATATTAGCCGAAAGCAAGTTTGTTGCCGTAATCGCTTCAAATTAGGTCGTTAGGCTTGGTGGCCACCTTACTTGTTTATGTCGCTGATTTTATTTACTACAGCTGCTCCTTGGCAAAACTGGTCCCAGGGATCCTGGTCGCTTCATGGGTTCCTGGTGAGTCCTTGTAATCTTTGTTGCACAGGTTTACTTTAAAAAAAAGGGACATTTTGCTGGAGCCGGGGTGACCGCCGTCCGCCACTGCTGCTACTAAGTGTGGCTCTTGAATGTAATTGTTGAATTGTTGAATAGAAGCCCTAAGACTTCGTTTACGACGTCATATGAGTGATTTACTCGCCCCTACAGGTTGCGAACGAACGAGGAAACGAACGAACGAACTAACGAACGAACGAACGAACGAACGAAGAAAGGAAAGAAAGCGAAAGGAAGGAAGGAAGGAAGGAAGGAAGGAAGGAAGGAAGGAAGGAAGGAAGGAAGGAAGGAAGGAAGGAAGGAAGACATTCCATTGTGATGTGGTATATGTTTTATGTACCCTTTGTGAAACCCGTTGTGTAACGTTGGCTTTTCTGCAGTGCGTTTATACCTGACGTGACCATCAGCGAAGATAGAAAACTTCGCTGTAAAAACTAGTTTCGCAATGTAAACACCAACGCACATGCAGGCCGGAGACATTGAATTCTTCACAACTACCGAAATTTTAATCTCAGCATTATAAAATCTTCCATGCATAGATTTCCCTTTTTCACTCGCACACACCTTCTTGTTTTATGACAGATAGCACGGGCAAATTCATCTTGTTGCCATCATCTCGTTTTTCCAATAGCATTCCATGGTGCAACTCGTTGAGCTTCGCAAACAGCTGCACGTTCTCTCGGCGGTGGAGTGGGCTCCCACCTTCCAATGATATGCATCGTCCCGAGTAAAAGAATGCAACCAAAACATGCACTTTTTATTAAGTGTAGGGTCTTCCGGAGGAACAGCAAGCCCAACAAAATGTTTTGCAATGCGCGAGACTCGTACGACCAACATTCCGTAAAATTGGAGTGCAAGAATGAAGTAGGCGCTGGGCCGAAACTGGAAAATTTTAAAAATAGAGATGAATAGAATAGATGAATAGATGAATATAAATGAATATAGATGAATATAGATGAATAGAATAGGCTTCCTGAGTCGGGCTAGAGTTCGCTCGTTTCGACACGGTACCACGCAACATGCACTCACGAAAAGATACCTAATGTGTTCGCGCTTTTTGCCGGCGCAGCACTTACGTAAAACGCGAAGAAGTTGTGGCTCTGGTGCTGCGTTTCACTAGGTGTATGAGCTCAAGGGAAAGAAGACAAAGAAAGATCTAGATGTAGGCTGTCCGGCGCTGTACAGTGGGGTGGCACTTACTAGGGTAATATTTCGCGAACGCAAAAAAAAAAAGTGCGGAGAGTGAGGTGCGCTGCTGCAATTTTGGTGCCAGAAACTTGTGATGCAGAAGGATAAGGCCGAAAAGCAAGCGTTCACGCTGCCAGGGTTTTGAAGAGCACACAGTCAAGGGAAAGCAATCAGAACACAGGGCACCGCGATGGAGGCAAAGTGATAGATAACATCTAACTAGGTTAAAATTTCATCGAAGAGACGGTCGCCGTCTGTTCTACTACCTCTATTTTCCTACCTTTTCCAAAAGTGGTGTTCTTGAAGATAGCGAACAACAGTTGTATGAGAACAAGCTTGCATATTGCTCCCTTTTAACAGATAAGAAGCAAGTAGAAAACAAGAAGCAGCATAGAAGAGCAGTAGGGAGGCTAGCGAACCAAAAGGCAGGCGTGCAGAGTAAGATCTGCCTTTGCTTGTTAACACAGACAAGTGGTTAAGCGACAAGAAAAGTCGGAACGCAATGTTGGAAGGGAAATGTTTTGAGATATGGGCCACAGATATTTCGCGTAGGTTGGAACTATCATTAGGTTTACCAATACCGTTGTTGTGCCTTCCCAACTGAGTTTTACCGCAGGCCTCAGACAAGTTGAGCACAAGAGACAGATGCGAATCAGGACCTGGAACAGCGAAAACTCTCGACAAATCGAAGAGAGCAAAACAACTGTTTTTCGCCTCAAGCTGCGGATAGTAAACTTGCAATTAAGAGCACTTCTTCACATTCCTATCGCCAGTTAGGTTACTCTGAATACAAAGGTTCTTCCTGGAGCGCGTAGCATGCGTCCAGCGCAAGTGTGGTGGGCTCAGGTTGAAGTGAAGGTCGACGATTGCCGCTCGTATCCTCGGGTCCCCTTGTGAAGGTCTAAGTCGCAAACACACTGTTGACGAAATGTTGAGGAACAACAGGAAGGGAGAGAAAGGCTTATCTCTACAAACTCTTGGATACAACACACTGACGCAGTGGGCACATACAGAGTGAAAGGACGTGCACCATAAACCCGCTAGCTACAGCACGAAGGGACTCTCATAAACATGCTTGCGCAATCATGACAACCAAATGGTCGAGAGGCTTGTGAAGCCTGGCGAAAAAATAGCAAGAGTGTTTAAAGAACCCACCCCAAGATTAAAACAAAGGACGCAATATAGCAATAAAAGAGTACGAAAGCTTAAGGAATGCGGTAGTGGCGACAGGGTAGATTGGTCTCTCAGGTTGAACGCAGCGCCATACCGCTGAAAACGCGTTGCATGCTCGTCGCAGAAAAAAAAAAAACACTTGCGTTTCAAAAACAAGGAAAAAGCCCGACAGTGAACGCTTTCTCACTAATTCACCCACCGCTGCGGGTGATGCAGTGGGACAACAGAAAATGGGTTTTGCTACCATGAGTTACGCAGAATGTAGCTGCTGTCGAAAACATCTCCATGGCCCGCGTTTCTTCACAAAAAGCCACACCAAAGACGCATGTGTCAATGGCGTAGAGCGTGTCATAGTCAAACACTGGTTTCAATTAACCTGGGGCACGATATTCCCCATTGGTTAGTGCTAGCTTGAAAGCATTCAACAGCATCTCCACTTGCATTTTCTGGCACAAAATGATCTGTGGGGCCTAGTATGAGAAGTGGTGGCTTTCTTGTAGAATCCCCTTATCACGGCGGTCCATAAATGGAAGAGGGTCACATGCGTGCGGCGGGGAAGCTCCTATGTAAGAAAGCAATGAAAAGACGCACGGCTATGTCAGAGCAGTGAAGGAGAGAAATCCTGAATCATATCGATATCTCCGCGAGTTCGCACACAGAAGTCGGACTGTAACTGAGAAATAAGGTCTTGCCGTATCTTAGTGAGAGATCGATATGTACAGCCTCCCAAATCTTAACAATATAGCCGGACCGAGACCGATCGGCATGTAACACATATCACGGTGTTCAGCAGCGAATAGGCGAGAGTACATGCACGCGCGTAGGGCCTCTGTGTATGAGTGTCGTCTGCTAGCTGTTTCCTTGAGAGTCGTACACCCCCTGCCACTGCATCTGAAAGACTTTGTTCACGAGAAACCGTGGTTATTTGAAGCGCATGCGCATATCAAATGCGGGTTTGATTTTTCTTTCGGACCACTTGTCCCGCACAGCGTGAGGAATGCCACTGAAAAGATAAATAAAAGTAGAACAAGACCTGTTTTATGGCCGCAATGGCCTCAGGCCCTGCAACGATATAATGCACCAAATAATAAATCTCATGAAATAAAAACTTGTGCCCTACGGTACTGAGCTACCTTTGGTGGTATATCTTTGATGGTAGTGAAACGGCCTTGCAAGATGTGAAAAACAGGGGGTGTGTTGTCCTGAGGAGAACAGCGGAGCAGACGGCGCTAACAACACAGATAGTTCTATGCGCGTGAGCATACTCTCGCCTATTTTTCCGGTGAACACCGTGATAAGGCTCTGACATGCCGATCGGTCGCCGCTCCCGTATATTATATAAAAATTTGGGAGGCTGTACAGGGCGTAAAGGCAGCGGGCACACGGTGTGGAAAGCAGACCGACTGCCGCCCGTGGGTGCAAACTACATGGTGCAATACGAAAAGTAAATCGAAACATACATTCGTTCCCCAGAGGTCAGTGTTTATTGCTTTACCGCACAGCACATTATGAGCAGCTTCTGCGTTAACAATAATAACGCAGACAATGGTGACGTTTCTGGTAACGGGGGGGGGTTTCTTGATGTTTTTCTCCTGTACATGCGTGCGTGCGTGCGTGCGTGCGTGCGTGCGTGAGTTGAGCAGTTTTCCTGGTTGCATTCCTTCCCGTGCTTTGGTGGAGGGAGGTTGCGTGCTTTTCGAACACGGCTTTTTGGGCGCCAGTGGTGAATGCCGTTTGCGGAATTTGCGGGGGTGCACTTTCGCCAACCTAGCCATGCAACGCTGCCCCGTAAAAGGAAACCGCAATTGCATTGGTCGTTTACCAGTAACTTCGCGGCAAGGACCAGGTTCAATGGCAACTGGTAGAATAAAGGAAGATTCTTGACTAAAAAAGTAGAGGAATAGGCTAATACACCAAAACTCGATCAAGGAGAGACGCACCAAGGAACATGAAATGCACTGGCGCACAAAATAGATTGTTTTGGAAGTTAAACATCAGAAGACGCAGGCCTAATTGATAAAAAGAGGAAAAAAAAAACATGTAGGTTCCTGCTAGAGGTCATTTTTCATTTTTTTGGCCAAATTATCTATTTTTTGCACGAAGTTAGGCACTACTAGGATGTTGCTTGATCGGCGTTCTACTAAATGTTTTACCGTCACAATGTCATTGGAGCGTTAGCATCTGCAATTAGTGCATCTGTGATCAGCAATTTAAGCACTGACCTTACAGAAATTGGGTATGCCCTTTCCCGTAAATCTTCCATGCTGATATCTGTCGTGTATGTGGTAAAGTGCCGTGCAGGAGGAATCTCTTCTTTAGGCATTGAGGCGACGATCTCCATGACTGTCCATATTTATTTCACACATATGCTCGCGGGCGTTGTTGCGCACGGGTGGCGGCGGCAGCGTCTGTGGAGACGAGCGCTGCATAGACATCACGCGTTTCTCACCCAGGTCACCCAGCCGGAATGGCGTAGTTAGTAGGCCCTTGACTTCGTAACCAGAGTAAACCAGGTTCGATGCTGGCCCGGTCGAGCCTGAGCTTGATTATGGTAAGCTTGAGCATAGACCTCTGGCATTAGCGAAAAAATCCCGCGCCATCTCCACTAACGTGGGACCTTGGGAGGAGCGAAGCATGTAGTGTATAAGGGTATTCTTGGCGCCTTGGCGTTTTCGCCAACGTAGATGAAACGGTTTGGGGGTAGAGGTATACAGCTTTGCTGTAAAGTCTGTCTTTGAAGCTAGAAGCTCTCTAGCGCGAGGCGTAAACGAGTGCCCCGTGTTTTTTAACAGCGAAGATACTTAGCAAATTATTATTTCTAGTGTCTGCTGTTAAAATAGCAAGAAAATGCCGAGCCTACCCATGAAGGGAAAGTGGACAAGGTAGGCCAAAACGAGCATACCCACTGAGACTGATTGCCCCAGATTGGCCAAAAAAAAAAAAAAACAAATCCAGCGTTCGCCATAACCGTGACAACACTTGCTCGGAACGAGAAAGGCTCCTCATAGCGTACGCACCTCCAAAGGGATGTATAATGATTAAACTTCCAAAAAAATGAAGGAAACTCACACTTGTAGCAACAGTGTTGGAGTAAAGGTCGTTGCGGCAGCGAAGAAGAAGCAAATTGGCTGCAATCGTGGACGTAAACCACCGTGGTGGTCGTAAAGGTTGCGTGCAGCTTCGCTAACCTTCAAGTCTTACCGGTGAGTCTTCAAAGCTTATGTGCGAGCTTGCTTCATTTTTTTTTTGCACGCGTTACGTTCTAGCGCGAGGCGTAAACGAGTTTCCCGGTGTTTTAGTACCGTGACCAGAGGAGACAACGATTACGGCGACGACAGGAGGCGCCAACAGCCCCAGCCCCTAAGTAGCTTCGCCCCTAGAAAAACAACACAAAAAAACTGCGCCGCCTGTAAAAGGTGCACCACCGCAGATAGGGCATTATAACAGTGAAGCCGGCTGTCGCGTCTGCTCGAGTGCGAACACAAGGGCACATGCGTATGCGCGCGCCTTACTAAAACATTTCAAAGGTGGTAAGGCTTTCTTGGGAGCCTAAAAAATGGCGCAGCTTGCAATAGTAGTGCAAATTTGTAGAAACAGCAGAGCTGGGGTCGACCTAGCTTCTTTCTCCTTGGGATTCACTGTCAATGTGTGGGACCGACGGGAACGACCTTGTACAATCTAGATCAACCTGGCCCAAGCCCTCAACACTTAGGCGAGCCGAGAAAGAACATCTCAAAACCTAACAAAACATAGCAAAGCCTAGAAAAGCCTTAGTAATACCGGAGGAAACTAGGTTGACTAACCGCTTCACTGTTTCTCCAGCCTTGCACCACAAATGAAAGTTGCGCCATTTTTTTTTGCTAAGTACATACAAGTACAACATACAATTTGCTATTCAAGTAGTGTTTTTTCACTAAAAGTCACCTGCCGTGCCGCTGCATACTCCAAAACCAAAAAACAGCTATCATGACAAATGCTCGTATGCAAAGCCAGCGTTGCTGGGAAAAATGCACTTTTCTGATTTCAGGAGGGGCGACTGCTTGGAACATCCAAAATTCATTAGGCGAGATGTAGTAAACCTAGTTTGCTGCTAATTTTTGTGGGTTAGCTTACTTCCATCTCTGCTCCTGTATATTGTGCGGAAGTCCTAAAAACTAGCTCCCTAAAATTAGTTACTATGCGGCCAGAGCCATTTATTTTATCTTTTTGCTTTTATAATTACTGGTGAGTGTTGCTGGGCGGTGAAACAAACTACCCGTCTGCCCTATATGGAGTGCAGAAGATACTTGTTTCCCTCATATATCCAAATACGCGTAGAGTGCTCGCAATACGCGCAACACTAGACGGGATTATAACAACGCGATTGGTTCTACTTCAGTGAGAATTTTATAAGCATTTTGTTAAGGGAGGGGGTTAATTGTTCTTGCAGCACGGTATCTTTCAGCATTATTTGAAGATCAGTGCCAATGGAAGTATGTTTGTTCGAAGCACGAGCAGCCATCAGGTATTTAACCGGTCCGTTCAGACACACGAAAAGAATTGCAGCACAACAAAAATATAGCAATCGCGAGGAACGCCTATTTGCGCCTCTGTACTCACCAAAACGTTGTAAGGTGGGGCCATTGTTGTTTCCATTTTTGAACTTTGCACCACGTGGCGAGGTTTTTCGAACCAACAGTAGTGCGAAGTTTTGGTTAGTTTGGCGACGAGAAACGTAACCCTTTTCTTTTTCGCCGCTGGTGAATACGGCACGGACGGCCGACTACAGCCAGGGAGTCCTGGACTGAGGACACCCCTCACTAGTCCGGCGTGACCGTAGTCACAACGGACGGGATAAACAAAGCTTCTCCTCCCCCTCCTCCCCGTACAGATGCAAAGGTCGCAAATGAGTGATGCCACATGGCATAACGTGCCATGGCCGTCCGCGAACCAAGAACAGTATTTTTTTGTTGATTTCTGCCCGAATTACTTTGTTCGTGTTTTCCCGAGGGAGAATATAGAATTCCGGCGTCGTAAAGCGTTAATTGCAGGTTACGCTACCCATTTCCGCTGGAGATAGTGCTAATTACAGGCCTCGGATGCCCGAGCGACTGGGATGCCGACGGTTAATTTGCAAATAGTAGAGTAATCACGTTCGGAGCGCCCATCTGACGCTTTACAAAAATGTTGTGAGTGCCGCCTGAACGAGAACACAAGCTGAACGCAGATGAAGAAGAACACGATGCGCTAGAAAAAGTTCTAATATAGTGAACCCGTGCGCCAATGATTCATGTAATTCTAAAGCTACACAAGCTTTGTGAGGGTCTAGCCAATTGAGTAAGGGGAAGGAGACGAGTACCAGGAACAAAAAGCTCAACAAAGGGAAGTACACGTGAAGGCGAAAGAAAAGCTGCTAAGGTTATACAGTCCTTCTTTATCGGTGCAGTATTTCGGTTCCGTGAGTCTTGGAGCTTTTAGCCTTGTGATATCCTGTAATCTCTATAATCTTATAATGATCTCAGCCTGGTAATTTTTTTGTTGGTGATTTTTGTGGTCTAAGCGACAAAATACACGGTGTTTGGTCGAACGTTTGCGTGCATACCTCCCTGGTATGTTACGTAAATAATATAGCGAATTCATGGGAAATTCGCGAAGTCGAAAAAAGAGCCCCATGCTAGCATTGAAGTGATGGGATCAAATGGAACTAGAGGCCCATTACAGTTCCACAGGCGTGTTTCTGCGCAGTAAATTTTGCCGGTAGCCGCCAATCGTCCACACAATTCCTCGTTGATCAGTCATATTAATTTATTAGATTTGCCTTTAATTTGCCGTGATCGTTATTAGGACACACCAGTCTTTCAAAACGCGTATATCGTCTTTATGCCTCTATTTGTTGCGATTTCCAAATTTGAGGACTTGCGATACACTCATTACGTACCAGTGCGTATGCAGTCCTGAATTGTCACGCAACACGAACTTGAGCACCGTGGTCACCACGGACACATTCGTGCATCCCTGCGCGTAGCAAAAAAAAAAAAAAAAAAAAAAGAACCTATGGAATCGTTCTATCTAAGGGTGAGGAGTTCGAGTTTTTGTTTTTTTAATTTTTGTGGACATCAATATTCCAGCCTTACCCTCTCGAAACGGTGTAGTTTACCGTAGGAAACCGACTGCACGCATAGCTTAGTCGTCGATATGCGCCTGCACTAAGCAAGCAATAACACTGTCAAAGCTTTCTATGCAATGCGCTGCCGAGAGGATGAGAAAGTCAACTCTCGTGAGAAAACAAGCCCATCAACTCTACAGAGTACCGGATACCA
Source organism: Haemaphysalis longicornis (assembly GCA_013339765.2). NCBI lineage: Eukaryota > Metazoa > Arthropoda > Arachnida > Ixodida > Ixodidae > Haemaphysalis > Haemaphysalis longicornis. The sequence continues at coordinate 77,600,592 of CM023450.1, forward strand.
GGGTGTGGTCATATGATGCGCGGCTTTCCTCGACAGGAACGGAAAGAATGTGACAGACCACTGAATCTCAAAATAAACAAAGAGAGGCTTGTATTTCAACAGGGTAGTAATGGTACAGGCACGATAATATGAACATTGAGGAGCAACAAATAAATAGTAGAAGCGCGAGAGTGCGTTACACATTTATACAAACAAGGAGCGTTAAGAAGGAATGATACAAAGTAGAGGAGTTAAATGAACATAAGAAGCGCAAACAGTTCTATGCCTATGTAAGACATGAAAGTCCCACGATATTCACCCACCGGCCGCCGGATGGTGCACCGCCGTCCGGAGGCGAGTGGCTACCTATGAAGTGTTGCTTTGGTGCTGGCCAGGTCGTCCAATGACGAACACGGAGATTCAAGAACCCGGGAGGAGGTTAGAGTCTTCAAAGACGCGGGTTGCCAATGACGAATCACGCAAACACAAGAGCCACCTTGTCATCACGACATTCCAACGATACGCAGTAGTCTGCACGGTCGTTCATTTTATAGACGCGCTAACGCAGAGAAGGAAACAAAAAACTGCCACCTCCCTCGCGGGAACCCCTGTGTAGATTGCGACGCATAGGGGGTTCACGTTGCAGCGTTGGACAGCGGGGAAGCGGCGCTGGAACGATGGAGCGGAGCGGCGCAGGCACCGCGTTTTATAGCGCGCATAACGGTGAGGGGACGCGCCGGCGCCAGTGCGTCTGCCGGCGGCTATGACGCAACACAATCCAACACAATCCACTTTAATCCAATCCAAATCCATCACCAATCCAAGCCAAGCCAAGCCAAGCCAAGCCAAGCCAATCGAATCCAATCCAATGCCCCTCGCGAGAGAGTGTTCGCTATCGGGAGAGGAGAGGGGTGAGGCGGCGGAGAGCGAAGCTGGCGCGGCGAGGAGAATGGGGGAGGGGCGGACGCCGACAACAACGACGCCGACGCCGGATGGAGGGACAAGGCGGGTGAATGAGATGCGTGGCATCTAAAACAACACACAAAGCGGCCGCCATGGTCGGCTTGAATAACTTCCTTCTTTCCCACTTCTCCAAAGATAGGTGCGCCTCCAAATTGGTAATACATGCGCGGCTTCCGGGCTAGACCGGGGTGTTCTCGTGCCCAGAACATTGTCGTGCTGTTTGTTTCGTTATTTACTTTGCACGCTGTCACGCGTGATTGTGCTGAGTTCCCTCTTCGCGCCGGCGGCCGAGTGATTATTTGTAGACGCCCGGATCGAATACTTTGTGGATGGCTCTCGGGGCGGAACAGAATAAAAAAAATCATTGAATCGAACGATTGTAAAACGTTAACAAAACGCTATATAGGAATATTAGACGCAGTATAATAGCATTAAGACGTTCTCTAAGACGATTAGGCGCTGTATACGGGAGTTTGCGACGCGCACACAACACAGCTACCGTATCTCTTCTTTCCACCATGCTCTTTTGCCCAGAGCAGAGCCTTTTGGGATTTGCAAACGGCGTGAGGTTACGAAGGCTTTCAAATTGACGAACAGCTCAAGCCTCCTGCGTTATATACACATATTGCCACTGCCAAACGCACCGACTTTAAACTAACATTACTCTTTCTTTTCAAATTGGGTCGTTTAGCTCCCTGGAGTGTGATCACGCCGAAGAAAGGCAACATGGTTTCCGAGTGGATCTTGGCTGCGTCTAATATATCATGCAGCCTGGGAACTCAGGCGCATTGAGGCGTGAGTGGCAGCAAACTCGTCTGTAGGCAATATACGGACTTTTATCTGCACTTGACAGCTGAGGCTCTGGGATTTATGAACGCCATTTTCCCGTTTCGACTGGCATGAAGTGCAATATATGAAGGGGCGTTTATTTCCATCGGTTGACGTAGATGTTGAGACTCATTAGCTGTATTCATTTAGCAAATTGTACTGAGGAACGCTAACGTTGGTGGCTGATATTTGTTTATGCTAGGGCTGCTTATTTTTGATGCCGTATTCCGCCCCCTCCCCCTACCCCTTGCATAGGGATGTTTGTATATACATTTATGGTTCGGACGGATTAAGCTGCAGTAGCGGGCCCACAACGAGCCAACCTTTCCCAAATATTTTTTTTTATTTAATAGGAAACAACTTTTTGTTGGCTTCCTCCCCCGTAGTCTAGTTTCGTGCTTCGTGGCCATGCTGATTGTATTGTTCACAAATAAAGGGAAGGTTGCAAGTGTTGCGTAGGACGACTGGGGAGAAAATACATGTTAGAAGCTATTTTTACGTTTTTTTTCTTCTTTTCACATCAAGTGGGAAATGCTTGGCGTCTAAATCTGAATTTGGGATTTCCTCATTAAATTTTTGGGGTATTACTCAATGAGTGTTGCTTTTGAACTTGCACCTGATTGCAGCTGTGTCTACATCGGCCAAACCAGTACGTACCTGAATATATAGAGCCGCTATATTATACCTTGCAGATAGATTATTGAGACTTCCTCGTGTCAACGAATTGAAATGCCGCGGCTGAGAGCGTCTGTTTTAGAACATTACCGTCCTGTTTAATTTAAAACCAGCAGCAAACTAATCCGATGGTTGAAGTCTTTGGTATGCCAAAACCTGCCTTCCTAATAGGAAGGCAGGTTTTGCTGACCTGAAGCTGACCTGAAATATGGCCACGGTCATATATGACCGTGGCCAAATTTCAGGTCAGCTATTTGGCCGCATCTTGAGTTTAAGCACGAGAACTGTCTTGATGCTTTCTACGGTGACAGCAGTCAACAGTTCGTTGTAAGGATCCTATAAAATCTGCATGTGTGAAGCATATGGTTTGTCGTTGGCACCGGCATCCCCCCGTGCATGCACTACGCGCTGCTGGCGAGCCAAGCGGCTCGAAGCGTTTTCTAAGGTCGAGCTCTGTACACCCATGCGACCCAAGAAGACAAGTTCACCGTGGCAGCGCAAAATGCTCGCACAAATGGCAGCATGAAAACTTCGCTTAAGGTCACCGAAATAATGCATTCCACATCCGTGAGGGAAGAGAACAGGTGTGCTCCGAATCCACTCTTCGGTTTTCCGGTGGATTCATAGCGTATGGGCTGCGTGTATGTGCCTGGAGCTACGAAGTTTCCACATCATAAAGGCGGACGCAGTCGCAATTCTGGGTTGGTTCTCATAGTACGCGGACGTCCGTCGGTGCACATGTGGTGACCCCTTGGAGGGGTCACCTACACCCTTGCTGTTTGGGCTAGATAAACGGAAATGATCTTGTTTGAACACGCAGCTGTCGTGGTTACACTGCAGAGCACTGCTTTAATTGGAATTTGGCAGCGATAACAGGATATCCTTGTACACATAAATGCGCCCACTCATTGTGATGTTTTCTTTGTTCACAACGTAATTAATGTGAAAGAACAGTAAAGCGTTTGTGCCCTCGGTTTTTCATGGGTCACGCATCCGTAAAGAATATTGCATCTGCGCGCGTATTTTGTACATTATCACGCGTTTCCCTTAATGGCTTCATCCGGTGATAATAGCGCCTGTGCGTCTTATACATTTCGTCCTGTCTCTTGGCACTACCTCCGTATGACTAACACTATCACGTATTTCCCCGAAATGTACTTATCCTGTAAGTATAACGTGTGTGTGCCTTATAATCTTCGTCCTTCTCTTCACGCGCACTGGGTTAGTAAGAGCTATGCCACCTATACTGACAGGAGTGTTGCCTTTTTGCTGACCATCATGGCCGCAGAAAGCAGACTGAGAGCTCCTAAGTTCACCCGTGTAGTTTGTCAGCATGGTAAAAGTCTCGGAGCTCTAGGGCACGTTCTTCAGGCGCGCTTCCTAGCTCTTTCGCACTTCCGTACGCGTGCCCGACAGAAACATGTTCCTGCGTGATGTCTCTCTGTTTCCGGCACTAGCGGAAGTCAATGCGGAAATGAAATAAGGCCGGGGACAGCATTTTCCGAATTCGCTTGAGCTAAGTCGAGCGTAAAATTGGGTTCGATAGCGAGACAGGGTAGATTTTTTTGTATTGAGGTTAGTCAACTCTACAAAAATAGGCAAGAAGGGCTTGAAAAGTTGAGAAGAAATAGAGGGAATACGAACAAAGCAATATCATGAAAACTTAAAAGAACAGCTTCGAAAAACACCCCAAAGCTCCTTGGTAAATAGCGTTCCCTAAAGCAAAGGCTTCAGTGAAACCCATGGAAGAAACTGAAGGACTGCCGAGCAGCCGCCGATAGCAAAAGGAGAGCACAAAGGTAAGGAATACTGCTGAGGGATCGTTGCGGTAGTTAAAATTTAAGTGGAAACAAAGGACTACGCTTAACCATGAAAACTCAGGGGATGTTATACTTCAATGCGGAGAACGTGTTCGATATGACTGCGAACATCCTAGCGCTGGCCGGAACTACTCCCCGCAGGGTATTGGCACAGCGCAGAGAGGCATTAAAACAATAACACTAGGTATTAGCTCTTCCGATAACCACAAGCATCCCCCACGCATTTCGCTGCCATTGACCCACCGGATGCGGAACGCTTGAATGCGCCTGATATAGGTTTATTTGGCGCAGCTGTCAGCAGAGGCTCTATAATTGTGATGCGGGTCGATTTCCTCGATATAATTGCATGAAGAAACGCAGACGAGCTATCACTCGTTGTCACTTATGAAAGGTGAGCTAAACCCCCTAAATCGAGCAGTGGGCCACCGATGACTAATTAGAGATAAAAAGGGCGCATTTAATAGCTGGCAACGTTGCGAGAATTCTGAGCAGACAAAAAAAAGGAACCGCATTTCAACTGTTGTTTCACGGACCTCCGGCAGAGCGTTGCAGATTGGACTTTGGCGACATAACCAGGGCATAAGCAACGCAATTCACAGCATTGCAGCCATGGTGATCACGTTTATTACTCGCTTCCCACGCGGAATGCCTTCACACAAATTTGGCAGTGGCAGTTTATACAAGTCTCAACGGAACGTAACTAAGGGCGAATCCCATAGAGAAAGGGCTGGTGGATTAACAGAATAAAAATATCCTCACCCACTTTTATGCTGAACAAACGCTTTCCCAATCCTTTTTTTGCTGCCGACTGCATCACTACCATACATTACTACCATACATCGCCACCATACATGCACATACATTAGATTCCAAAGCGGCGCCACAACGCAGGACATTAAGAAGCTCATAGATTCCGCCCCACGCAACCTCACGCACTTTATACTGCATTTCGGAACTAATGATCTAAAATACAGCAGTGCTGAAAAACACTTTCGAAGCCATCAAATCTCTCGTACGAGATGTTCAGACCAAAGACCCAACGTGGAGATTAACCCTGACACAGTGCTTCCCCAGAATTGAAAACAATCACCAGCCACTCACACCTCAGGTACACAGACTCATAGCTCACTACGAGCGAACAGTTAAGCTCAACGACGCCCTCCTTGACCTAGAACTCACCCACAAACGTGGACATCATCTACCACACAAAGAAATCTATCATTACCCCCAGGGACATCTGGCCAAAGACGAGTGTATACCCTAACTTCCGAGGTGTTTGTATAATGGCAAATAACATCAAGTATAGGCTGAGCAAGTCGTTTTGAGGTGACGCTCTCACTACCGGCACCACCGGCCCGTCAGTGACCAGCACCGAGCAGCAGACCGAACCTGACATTCCCAACAGTAGCGAACCACCCCGTCCCCCCAAGAACCCCCACATGCGACGCGAGCACACAAACGGTAGATGCAGCCACAACACCAGCTGAACAGCACGAAGGAAAACAACATCCCGACCCACCAAGGACATCACGCTCATGTTCACGCAGACACTAACACGCACTAAAACGCAAACAAGCCCCCAAACAGGCATCGACGTTGACACCACCCCTAACAGCCCCCCCTAAACAACTGACTCGAACAAAAAAGAACCATCCCGTAGGTCCACTCGGAACAAACGAAAATGACTTGCACCAAGCGGACCCGACGCCTTGTCCCTCAAATCCTGCGCTTTCCTTAGGGTTCGAAAACTCGCCGGCAAACAAACGCACTACAGATATTCACCTCAACACCTATCCTCCTACCCTCCAAACTAGAAAAATCCCCAAAGTCCTCCGCCTTAAAGCTATTTGTTCCCTTGGAGTTCTCCCCCCCTCACTAGAGCTAAATGGCAGGACACTTTGACGCATGCATCGCTTTCCCTTCTAGAAATTCTAAGAGAGCACTGTGACAAACAACTTAGTGTTTTAAATGAGCAGATTGAAATCATTCCACTCACTGAGCAAGAGAAAATTGACCTTGATGCCTTTAGAGACCGTAAGGAACCCGAGCTGCGCAAGAAACAAGAAATAAATTTGAACGTGACCAGCTCCTTTTGCCTGACACACATTGCACCAATGAAACCTCCTGTCCTCGCTAAGCCTGACGACGTGGCACTAAATCATCTGACGTCCCCCGCAGACGCATCAGAATCTGCTACGGTGGAATTTTTCCCTCCCGCTAATAATCAAAATCTAGAATCTAGCTCCCACAGTAGGAGTAACAGCACCTGACACCTGTTCCCGAACAGAATGTTGTATCCGCCTCCCCCGTCACGTGTAACAGTAACGTTATAGATATTTCAAAAACATTATCGGGAACCGAAAAAAAATTATCCTAGAACGAGGCCTCACTTTCTGCCCTACCAACAACCACGTGAATGAATACGAGTTACACAAGGATCTCACCGAATTTTCCGCAGAATGAGGCTGAAGGAATTCTTTTCCGATAAGCAAGACAATAGGGAAATCAATGACCACGCACTCCGTGCACCAAGCACTTGGACGCCAGATGCCGAGGAATCTCCAGAACTCGATTTGTATATAAAACCAGTATCAAAAGAAATATTAATCTCAACCAAGGAAATCAAATAAACGCAAGAACTTGACCCCCTCAGAAGAAGTCACTCTAAATAACCTAGCAGCCAGAACGGACATAATCATACAAACCTGCAGAACAAATGAGGGTAGCGTTGTCATCTTACCAATGGAAAAATATAAAGATGAGGTCTATAGGCAGCTTAACACCCATGGTCACTACCAGCCTTTTGACCATGATCCTACCAACGAATACAGTCAAACGATCCTTCGCACTCTCACAGATCTGCTGGCCGGAGAATTAATCACCACAACAGAACTAACTTCATGAGACCGACGAACAAACAAGCAGGACGTTTCTACCTCCCCCCCAAAATCATAAAGTCCCCACAGAAGCATTGTTCTCAGCTGACATTCCGGGAAGGCCCATAGTTTCTAACAATAACACCCCCCCACGGAAACACATGTCTGCTGTTCTCTGAATCACTATTTGGCAGACATTCCGACTTCTCCACTTCCTTCATTTGTTAAGGACACCCCACACTTCCTCCGCATAATGAAGCAATAAAACGATGGTGGGCAAATACCCAATGAGGCCCTTATGGTCACGCTCGACGTCTCCCGCCCTCTATACGAACATTCCCATCACCGAAGGAAGTATAAGGCTATATCAAAGGCCTTAGCAGAAAACCGGCCACCACATGCTGTTCGAAGTCTACATTACCTTACTAAAAATTAGTTCTAACTATCAACTATTTCGAGTTCGACTCATCTTACTACTTGCAAGTTTTTGGAACCAGCATGGGCACTCCTTTCGCACCCACTACGCCAACATTTTTATGGGACAACTTGAAGCTTCCCTCTTAGACTCTTTCCCCCTCAAGCCGAAGGTTTATCTTCGATACATAGATAGATGACATCTGCATAATTCGGAGCACGGCCGCACAGCCCTAGAAAGTTTCATTTCGCATCTTAATTCTTCGCATCCGACCATTAAGTTCTCATGCCAGTACTCGGATAAACAAGTGAACTTCCTAGACACCACTGTTGTTCTTGACAATGGTAAACTGAAAACCACACTTTATAGGAAACCAACGGACAGGCAACAGTACCTAGACTACACTAGTCATCACCCACGACACTGCAAACAAGGTATCTTTGTAGGACAGGCTACCAGACTAAGAAGAGTATGCAGTGATAACACAGACTATATAAAACACCTTAATGAACTAAAGTCCACCCTGGCAAGCAGGAATCACCCGGTCAGCTCGCTGGATATGGCTTACGAAAGAGCATCCAAGCTAGAAAGGGACGAAGTGCTCAAGCAACAACGTCGAAACGAAAGCGCCCGACCACCAGCCTTAATAACCAAATTCTCAAACGCGCTCCCTAACATAAACAACATCCTGCGGAAATACTACCCCATTCTAGCCAGTAATGACCGACTTAAAAAGACGTTTCCGGAAGCCCCAAGAGTTACCTACAGAAGAAACAAGAACCTTAAAGACATTTTAGTGCATGCCAAAATTAGCGCTTCCCAGGAACCAGTCATCAGCCCTTGCCTCCGCCCTAGATGCAAGACCTGCAAACATCTGCAGACGGATTGCATTGTCAATAGCACTGCCAGCCAATACGTTCACAAGATTAATTCAAGCTTCACTTGCAATTCTTCTAACATTGTGTATATGCTAGAATGCTCATTCTGTCAAAAGCAGTACATTGGAGAAACGAGTCAACCTATGAACTTACGCCTGAATGGACATCGGGCCGACACTCATAACAGTGCCTCCATAGCAGTCGCGCAACACTTCAACCAGCTGAACCACAATTTCGATGATCTCAAGCTCTATATTCTGCAGTCAAACTTTAAGTCTCCAAGGGACCGGAAATACAGAGAATCGTACTTAATCCATAAATTCAACTGCCTGGAGCCGGCTGGAATCAATGCTTCGAAAGGCAGCTTAGAAACCTTACGGTATCTGAATGCTCTTACAAAAAGTGGGCATCTCCATTCGCAATATTCCTGCCTGCCCATCCCCAATGCTGATACTTGAATACAATTTCTGGGCTTTTCTCTCCCCCCCCCCCCCTTTTTTTTTCTTCTGTGTTGCTCCAAGCCGATTTCGACATACCACGCGCACGCGCCTCCCTCGACCTTCGGCATTTCGTCTTACTACCTGCTTTACACACACACGCAAAAGGGAAAAAGGAAAAGAAAAAAAAGAAAAAAAGAAGAAAACAGAAAAGAAGTCCTTGAATGTACCGCAAAGCTCCGCGTGAGTTGCACCCGCGCATACCCCTTCTATTCTTCTGTGAACACTGACCTCCGCAGTGGAATTCTTCAAACTATACGGGCTGTTGCTGTTTACGAGTTTTCTCTCTTGCACACAGTTCAGTAACCTTGTAATTGCACCCCCAAGACGCCCCTCTCGTCCCCGATCTTCCCGGAAGCCTCCTTTGAGGTCGCCCGGCCCCACCGCAGCCCAGCTTAACCGTTCCCCCCTGTTTTCTCCGACTCTCGCGTAGTTTTCCCTCTTTCTCTACTGCGGGGTCCTGTCACAAGAACCACACCTCCCTTTCTCTCTCACTATTTCGCTTCTTTCAACCGACCGTTGACCCACTCTGCTGTCCTCCTTCCGGCCCCGCTTTTAACAACCTCCCCCTTTCTCTCCAACTCAATCTGTATCTATAAAACAGTGTGCCAGAGATGAACCCTGATTCCTTGAAAAAGACAAGTCTCCTTGTCGAAACGTTGGCAGAGGTGTGAGGCCGCTACCTTCTCCAAAGTATTATTTCTATCTGGTGACCATCTGCAAAGCCCTCTCGTTCCCTTATATATATATGATATATATATGTATCATAATTTATATAATAACGATATATATATATATATAACTATATATATATACATATATATACTCATTATATGGGAAGCAGGTCACCCCACATTGTCACAGAAACGAATCAACGATGAGGGGGGGGCAACAGAGCACAGAGCACAGCCTCCGACGATGTGGAACCTGCGTGTTTGGGTGAAGCCAGCAGAGGCTCTTTCTCGGCCACCTTGTACATGTTTTAAATACATCGTTCACATCTTCCATGGTTCGGGACATCTCTGTCCTGCCACCGAGTTACAACATGAACAGGAAACGTTCACCTGAGATGCAAGCAACGACCCTAATTTCTGCGGCTCCACCAGATGACAGGGCAGATATATTACTAAATAAAAACGCAAGCATAGAGTAAGGCTAGTAAATTACAAATGAACTACCAAAGTAGCCCAGCCATCGGCAAGAAGGTAAAGGGCGAAAGATAAAGTTGGTTTACGCACCACTCTTGTGCATCTTTACCTTGTTAAAGCGTTGGAATGTGGCGATTGCGTTGCCAGCGCATCCCATAGAAAAGCGTGCAGCCGTCGGCGACTCACCATAGTTGTCACCGTCATCGGTCAATTCCCTTGAGTGGATTGGCTATTGTGGGTGCGTACGTTGACGCCACACACAAACGGGAATTCATGAAATGGCCATAAGCTTCTGTCGGTAGCTCTCATCGCAGCTGGCCAATCCACCTCATGGGTCTGTTGCCTCACCTGTGTATATAGCCTGAACGCTTGGTTACAATAACGTTGAGCGTAATGACGTACAAAGATTCGTCATACTCATTGTACGTCGAGCTTTGTGCGCCGGTTTTCAACGTTTCTGAAATCGAAGGCCACAACGCGTTCACTAGGTGTGCATCCTGTTACGTAGGGCCATAATAGTGCTGTTGGCAATGCATGCTAGACACATTTTTTGAGGCCGTGGTTTTGATTTTCATTCAGTCCCATTATGCCTAATTTTAGTTTCACCCCAGTTAGTTACCAAGCAGTATCACAAGGTAGCACAATTACAATAACTTCGAGTAAAACTGGAGCATAAAATAAAATTCTTCGAGAAAACCACCTTTCGATACTGACGTACACCTTCCAAGGCATAAGCAAGAAAATGACGAAAAAATAAGAAGATGAGCGCGAACGAATTAGGGCCTTGCTGTCGTAGGTGTCAGGAAACAAAAACGGAGAATAAGGACGAGCAGTTTACTTTCCTGCCTTAGCGTGTGATGGGACTCAAAAACGCGGCGTTAAAATAGAAACACCTACAGCGCTGAAGAACCTAAAAGCGTAGAATGGGAGAGCGCGGAATATGATCAAGAGCAACACTGACGTCCCAACCAATTTGTCATCGCTTCCCGGCCACGATCCGCTAAAGCCAAGCAGCATTCGTTCAAGGTCATCCACAGAAATGTTTTGTTTCAATGCGGAAACGGAGGCGTAAAAAAAAGCAAACATATTGATAAAAAAAGAAAGCAATTGGTGAACAACCATGGAGAGAACATCTCGGTTTTTGAGGACGCACTCGTGGAAAATAAAACTAAAACGGCTGGAAAAACGAATTGCTCTTGCCTTACTTACGGAATGGACTCTCCACCCCACAAAAAGAAAACAAAGAAGAAAGCCTACACGACTGTGCCAAAAGCACTATGGGCTCAGGTAGAATGGAAACGATTCTCGACACAGCCGAACGTCTCAAGCAAAACCAGCGGTGCCTGATCCATAATTCAGGCGGCCGCGTCGGGTGCGCTAAATAAGAAATGCAGCGTCGCAGCTGGAGCCACGGAGTGAAGACGCTCCTGTTTTTTAAATGCAGAGCACTTCAGGGGCTCGCCTTGTCGTCGTTGCTCGCTCGCTCGACCCAAGTAGATCCACACGGCGTTCTGTCGTTGCGGCTGGTCGTCACGTAACCAGAGGCTTCGAAAGCCAAGCGATTTATATATTCATCAGCGTTCGAAACTCGTGAACTGCTGGCGCTTGTCTTACATCTCCCCGTTGTTTAGCGCAAAGATAGCTGTAGGTACATTTGAGGCAAAATATAGGTAATTAACCGGCAGCGCACGCGTTCATATAGCTAGGAACTTTCCGCTCGTTAGGTGGTTGGTTTTACGATAGTAAGCGAAAAAAAAGTGGCACTGAAACTCCGGCACGGGCGGGAGGAAAAGCAAGCACAACAAGAGCAGAACTCCTAATGGCGCAGTTTCAGGCAGGGGCGCGCGAGCACTGCAAAGGCAAAAAATTGAATTGCATTGGGTGGTAGCAGTGAGCGGATAACGGCGCTACAACCCATTATGGAGAATCACTGCTCTGCACTTCCGACAGCTTTCAGATTGAGTGGAACGGCTTTAATTTTTTACTGTGGGCTGGACTACGCACCCCAGCTGCTGCTTCAACGCTGCTCATAACAAGTTGTCTTGGTGACAAAAGACGGTAAATTTCCTCAGAACCTTCATTTTTAATGTCTGTAAACAAAACACAAAAGATTACAAGTGTGTGAAAGTTTGCTAAAGGGTCAGCAAAGGATTCGGTACTAAGTAAACAAGTAAAGCGCCCGTTTATATAATTCAATGTGGATAAAAATGAGTGCCACGTAGTTTGGTGAAAATTAATCCGGAGCCATTCACTACGGCGCCCTTATAGCCCAAGTATAAGCTTTGGCGCGTTAATCCTTGCAACCAGCATCATTTTTTTGAGCTTTGCATTAGTAAAAAAAGTTTCGAATGAAGGCAAAGTGTGCATTAATGCTAGCAACAGCCGATTACGCGAGCACGCTTTTTTCAGCTCGCAATACAGCGCTCTCCCGTCCCACACGGTTTCTGTTGAAGCTGGTCTTTGGTTTTCTCGTTTTATTCTAATACAGCTGGTGGTGCGTATTAGACCATTCGACTCGGATCAGGGAGAGGCCAGAAACATAGGTATTGGAAGTCGTGCCCCTTTACAGTTGCTTGTCATCACTCCATTTAAGTCAGGGTGGAATTGTTAGGTTAACTGAGCCCCTAAACTTCTAGTTTCTTGTTTCTATCGGCCCATTATACTTATTACGGTGTTAAACCCACTGCAAAATTGTGGAGGGGGGATGACTGGACCGAGTTCACAGTAATAGCTTTTCTGTTCATGACACACACAATTTTGTCCGCGAAGACTCCAGGAGTTCCGGGTCAAAGTTTTTGTTCACCGCAATATTAGTCTGTGCATGGTGGTGCCCCCATTAAGAAGGAACTTGTCCCCGGTTCTAAACGTACGCGCTACCGCCAACAGCTTTGTCTAACACGACACCTAAGCCTATTGGTGAAGATTTTGCTCAATCTCGCCCTGAAAGAGAATGATGATGGGTAAGCGGTAGTGCCTAGGCCACTTTATATTAATCTAATGTTTATGCGACAGAACATTTCGCCGACGAAGGTTGCTCTCGGTCAAATTTTGATTCACTTAAAGGGGCAATGATGACGAAATATGTGTGGTTCATTAAAAAGGCTGCTTGCTTTGTCCCGATAACAGTAGGCACCACGTTTACCTCAAATATAAGAAAGTAGTCTAGATATAAAAGAACACTTATGAAGCAGTGACGTCTTAGCAGCCACTTTCCAGCGATTTCTCATGACGTTACAGAATCTTGTTCGTGCCACCGAGGCCACCGCCAACAAGCATGACTGGGTGTTTGTAATGCCTCTAGTTCTGTTTGATCGTATCACTTGACACCCTGATAAATATGTTATTAGTGCTGGCGCATATTACGTCCCTGTTGGGTAAAATTTGATAGCTTTAACATTTTTTGCACTTTTTCGGTTAAAATAAACACCTTTCGTGACTGACAGAGGTGAGGTGAGTTACCAAAGGCTAGTTGTTTCAAGCTGAATAATGTTCTATTTTGTCTTCATTTGCCCTTAATAGTACCTTTTGAAGCTGTTCACCATTTGATGTTGCTCCGTGTATGGTTTTCTTTTTTTTGTTCAGGTGAGTGCTGCACAAAACTCTGTAAACCAAACCATGAGAGCTGCTGGACATAAATGTTTATCCCCTTTTTGTTAGTTATAGTGAGATAGTATACTCTCTGCAGGGGCCTGCCCGGGCTCAAGTTGTATGTGTACGTGATACGAACGTGTGAGTCCTTCAACTGGGATATACATTGGGACTGCAGCCGCAAGTTCACGCGAAAAGTACGTTTGTTCTATTTTCAAGCACAGTTCATTTCACTACTCCTCGAACGTACAGTAGTCCCTCTCTTGTCGACACCGAACGTTTAACGTTCGCTAATTTCTCGCTTCCGTTCCTACTGCAGCGACAGCTGCTACAGCGACCCGTCTCCTGCACCGCATTCCCCTTAGGCGTTGCCGCATAAGGGCCATAACTTTTCCTAACCTCGCGTAGCCATTTGGCTTTCCCGTAATTTGATTTATTGATATGCGGTTATATGGCGTGTGAAACGGCGAAATGGCCCTAAAATTTCATGTGACGCCACAAGCATGCAAACATTTCAAACCTTTAGCGCATAAATCTCCTGAAACTAATTCTGTCGTTTATACGTTTTCCTCGCGAGCGGTTTATAAAAGTTTCCGTGCCACAAGAACGTCTCGTTTTTAATAGAAGTCTGGTTAAAGTTGACGATGCTTCTCTATTGGTTCCTGCAACGCGAAATAAGGGTTTTATTGGAGGAGCCGTGGGACATGGGGAGTGTTTTGAAATGGCGAACTATGAAACTAAATGATCGCTTTTGAAGTTACTCGCTCATCCTGAGAAATGAAAGTGTATTCCGGAGTTCAGGGCTGCGAGCAGGTTTAACCTTACTGTACATAACCTTTATATGATCTTCCTGCTTTTGGATGTATCTGTCTGGGGGTTGCATATATCTGCCAAAAGTTATTTCGACACGATGCCTGTGTAATTATTATAAGAAGATGTACTTACACATTTAAAACTCCTAGACTCTACGGGAAATAAAAGGCCGGTAAAATAACAGAAAATATCAGGAATGAAACGTCAGGACATTAGGCACAACTACGCTACCTTACTTTCTATTAGTCGAGCGGTGGACGGTGACTTTCACTGGATGAGCCAATGGGAACTTCTAAGCGGGATCACGTCATCGACTGGCACAGAGCATATAAACCGGAGCTTGCAGACCTGAACAACGCATTCAGTGGGAGCGGCGGCACCGCAACGACAATGTCGCTCAGACACGTTTGAATTGCTTTGCAGGTTCGTTATTATTCCTATGTTTCGTAGTTCCGTTCGAACTGCCTGTGCCTTGTCGTGCTGCCGCTCCCAGTGAAGTATTCCGATGTTCTGCATGCGCTGTGGTCATATGGTCATACCTAGAACTTCTTTTAGCGGGGGATATTGAAAATAACCCGGCCCTTCAGTTGAAGAAATGCTTGAGGAAATCTTGCAAAAACAAACGGTACTGGAAGCTCGACTGACGCAACTTGAAGGAAAACTCGATATATTTGTCGAGCAAGGTGGAAAGTTGGCCAGTCCTGAAGCTTGTGTTAGAGATCTCGAATCTACTGTCCAGCATCAGCAGCAAAAAATAAGCGATATGGAAGACAGAGCCCGGCGTAACAATCTTATCGTGTTTGTGGTAAGGAAACTGTTAACGAGACACTGAGACACTCAGAAGATAAAGTCATCAAGAACATATTATCCGCACTGCTTGGTATTAAACCGACATCGGTCGAAAGAATCACAGGCTTTGTACAAGAAGAGATGACCATGATCGACCGATTATTTTACGCCTGTACGAATATAACAAAAAAATCGCAATCTTCAAAAACCGCAGGAAACTGAAAGGTCCAAAGATAAGTATGGCGGACGATTACTCGTACGAAACTCTTCAAAAAAGAAAGTTGCTGTGGCAATCGGCTCAAAGCAATAAAAGTGACGGGCTCCAAGGTAAGGCTTGTTCACGACAAGCTTTTTATCAATGACACTCCCTACACAATGCGACGCGCAGTATAACTGCAGGGTAAGGATGCGCAACAATGTCGTATCCAGCCCCGGCGGCCAAGACTGACAAAGAAAGGAGCATGAGCTCAGACTGACGGATGTAAATGCACGTAGCGTTGTGAACAAGGCTGAAAAACTTGAATGCCTATCGCTGAAACATGACCGCCATATAATATAAATAAGTGCATCTTGGCTGCACGGGGATATCACGGATGATGAAATTTTCCAAGCGCATACAATGTGCTCCGTACAGATAGGGCGTCGAGGGGCGGCGGCGTCGCACTGTTAGTTAAGAAATCACTTAGATACGAAGTATTACCGTCAATTGATACGCATGAAAGCGTATGGAGTCAGTTATTTTTCTACCACTTCGCGTAGCTAATCGGCGTAATTTATAGACCACCGGGAAGCCATATTAAGTTTTTTGAGGACATTCACAACCATTTAGCAAAAATAACTAAAGCCAGAAGTAAAGTTATTTTGGTAGGGGATTTTGACTTACCTGGAGTAAATCGGGACGCACGAATTCCTGGACCGCTAGGCAGGCCACATGCCGAACTTATGCTAGAAATGATGGTAAAATATGGTTTGGTTCAGCTGGTCGACAAACCTACTCGAACTCAAGAAATTCCAGCGCCCTTCTAGACCTTCTATTCCTTTCTGAGAGTAGCTTTGAACATGGGTTATAGAAGTGATTTGACGACATCTTCGGATCATAAGATTGTTGTAGCCACTCTATAAAATTTGACAAACGTCTAGCTAAGAACCGGATAGTTTCACGTTTTATAATTTTTAACCGAGCCGACTAAACGTCAATCCTAGACTATTTAGAATTTGGCTTTAGACCGTAGCAATCGATAACGACGTGGACAAACTATGGAATTGCTTTTAGCAATGTATTACATAGTTTCATTATCTAGGTTCTGTGCCCAAAAGAGCCAAGCGTATACATAAAGACAATTCTCTTGGGTTTCCCGTGAATTATACATTTTTAAAGGTCCAGCTACGTCGTGCCCGGCAACGGAAAGACTAAAAATTGTGAGAGAGAGATAGCATTACTTAGCACTTAAGTTCGACAGGCATTAAGAGCGTCTAAAACACGTTTTTTTCACAACAACATTGACTGATACCTTAAAACATCACCACAAAAATTTTGGCGTGATACCCTTGCCCGATCAAAGCCTCAAAAATGGAAACAGCTGTAAATAATGCCGTGTGCAGCCATCCCCCCAAAATTGCCCAAGAATTCAACGAGTTTTTCGCCTCTGTATTAAGCCAAAAAGATGAGAGTACTGCAGTAGATTTAGAATTTCAGGACCATAGTGATGCGAAACTTTTTTCTCAAAAGAGGGTATAGTCGACATGCTGCTAAAACTGGACGTAAAAAAGTTTCCGGGCCCTGACAAAATACCGAATGAATATTTAAGGTGGTACTGTGAATGGATTGAATGCTTCCTGGTTAGGATTTTTTCCATATCACTAATACGTGGTGCATTACCAAATCAATGGTTATTAGCGAGGATTTTACCTGTTTTTAAGGCTGGAGAAATGTTACACAATAAAAACTACCGTCCTATATCAATAACTTGTACAGCCTGCAAAATTATGGAGCATATTATTTGTAAGCAACTAGTAGAGTACATTGAAAACAACAACATTTTTTACAGCAAGCAACATGGTTTTCGAAGGCGCCTATCAACGGTCACGCAATTATTTGAAACAATACACAGTTTTGCAGAGGCACTTAATTGTCGTGAACAAGTTGATGTCATCGCTCTTGATTTATCAAAGGCGTTTGACAGGGTCAGCCATACGAAACTCATTCAAAAACTATATGGGTACAATATCAATTTACTAATTTTAAAATGGATTCAGGCCTATTTGCGCAATAGACAACAGTTTGTTGAAATAGATGGTGAGTGCTCGTCTTTGCTTCCTGTTTCATCAGGTGTACCTCAGGGGTCGGTTTTGGGCCCAATTTTGTTCTTATTGTATATCAATGACATGGCAACTGATGTACATCCTATAGTTGAAGTGCGGTTGTTTGCCGGCGGTTGTCTTCTGTTTTGTCGCGTTAAAGGTACTTTTGATCAAAAGCAACTAAATGATTCTTTATGTCGAATTTATAACTGGTGGGAAAAATGGCATATGCAAATCAATTTTCACAAATCTGTATGACGGTGACGAATAAGAAAACTCCATATGATGTTTTAATACGCTGTTAATAAATAGTAATTAAGCGTTCCACAAAACTGAAATATCATGGCGTAACAACCTCCAGTAGTCTTAATTGGATTGAACATGCCGAAAATATTTGTGGATCTGCCCAGCGCAGGCTTGGTTTGTTACGACGTAATCTAAGGGATGCTGCTCCAGATATTAAACTGAAAGCCTACACCACTTATGTTCGGCCATATCTAGAGTACGCTAGTATAATATGGGACCCACATCAGCAATACATAATAGATAAATTAGAACGAATTCAGCGAAGGGCGGTCAGGTTTATTTTTTCTGACTACGATAAAACACACTCGGTAACCACTATGACTGGCAGGGCTGGTCTCACTACATTGGCTGTGCGCAGGAAAATTGCGAGCCTTCAGTTTTTGTATGAACTTTATAACAATTAGCTGAATTTGAGTCCTAGTTTGTACTTAAAGCCTCCTGGAAGAGTTTCGCCGGGAACTAATCACGCTTATGCCATTATGCCTTACGTACCTAGAGTGGATCCCCTTAAACACGCTTTCATCATCCAAACAATTGTTGAGTGGAACAACTTAAACCCATGTGTATTTCATATCAACAATATGGTTGACGCTTTCGTAAAAAATTGAATGCATTATTTGTGCGAACCTTGCATTGTATTCCCACCCTGTAACAGCCACGGAAGGGCTCAAAGAAGTGAAAATAAATAAATAAATAAATAAATAAATAAATAAATAAATAAATAAATAAATAAATAATAAATAAATAAATAAATAAATAAATATTAAATTGATCTGCCCGCGTACTATGACTCAGTCGCACGCCACCTCGCCACGAGTCTGCAGTTCTGTCTCCTGAAGGAAGCTAAAAAAAGACGTGGCACCTTCCTGTGCAGCTACCAATGTCCCTTTGGGAAAACCATGTGGTCCGGAGTGGTGTCTGGGGATGCCAATATTCGCATCGCTGAGAGATTGCCATCCGTTCTACAGCATGCTCTGAGCAACGCATTACGTAGTGGTGCACATCACCTATCACTGCACATGACGAAAACAGAGTTGATCGCACGAGACCCATTTTGAATAGCCAAGCTATGGTCTTGCCAAGCCCGTTCTAATGCAGTACAGCAAAGTTGTCTCCGATATTGTAAGTTCCTTTGTGACGCAATGCTGATGATGGGAATCTCCGAAGGACTAGAAATGTTTGACTGCTGCCCGTCTAAAGTCGTTCCCGGAGTATTGTGTTTCAAACCTACTTGTTAGGCTGCTCTGCAGACATTCGGTCAGAAATCCTTCAATTTTTTTTTTTTTGTTTCGATGGCGCTAGAAGGTTGTCTTGCCTGGTGTGTGTGGCAGGGCTTACCGCTATTGTCCAAACATGCTGCTCACAACATCGTCTAAAAAGCTTCCCACAACCTCTGTTCATTTTTTTTCTATTTCTTTTGTTTTGATTGGTGGTACAAATACCCCCGCCGAGCAAAGCGATGCTCGAGACCGAGGTTTTCTGGCCGATCTCCAGCCGTTTCCACTGCACTTCGGCATAGGCCGCCCTTCTCAATTCCCCTAATGGTTCGCAAGCTTGCCACGCCATGAAAGGCCTCTTTTCACTCCAGCCATCGTTGATTTTCTGTGACCTACGCTCTTCTATGTCGTGCGTAGCTTATTAGTGCCTCTGGCAGTGTTCGACCGTTACTTTTCTGTGGTATTATTGGTGGCGTTTGAACTTTGTCTCTGTTGTTTCTTTCTATTTTTCTTCGGTTCCTTGCTGTACCTTATCATTCCTTGTTTTAAATAAGTTGGTAGCGAGGTTTTGCAGTATGCCAAATATCTCCTCCGGAGTGCCTCCCGATCTTATTGCTTATCTTTACTACTGAACCTTTTCCCGAAAATTTTATTGGTACATGGATGAACGGTTCACTTTCCCTGTCCTTCAACCGGTAAAATCAATTTTTTTTCTACATTCACCTAGTTCTGCTCACTCTTCCGCTTCGTGACATAGCTGCTTCCTGTACCTGGCTATGTTTTGATTCATTGATTTGTTTGTTTTATTTACATACATTTGTTTACATCATTCACAGAAGGTTTTGTTTACATCATTCACAGCAGAAAAAGAATTCGATGTCTAGGCAATGGTTATCCGTCCCTGCAAATATTTTCTTGTTTTTCTTAAGCCTTGAAAGCTAGAACACGAATGCCTGTAAAAATGTATAAACTGCCAATGAATGTATTCTAAAGATATTTTATGTAAAAGAACTTTGATATGATTTACGTTATTTGTTTTGTGAATTTGGGGTTTGTGTTTTGCGAGAACTAAAAACACTCAGTTTCGTTTTTTGGGGGGAACGATCAATTACTTTCCGTAAGCCTGTAAATGTTATCAAAATGTTTACAAAATCACCAACGTGTTTCATCAAAAACAGATAACATAGTAGTAGTAGTGCCGTTTCGCAAAAACCCGCCGTTGTTGTGTGTGCGTGAAGCCTGAGCGAAAATTTACAGGGTAGAAAATCTACAGAGCTGGGCTAACGGCATCAAGATTTTATAGAAGGCTCGACAGAGGAAAGATGGGACAGAACAGAGTGAAGAGAGGGGAGAGATAGTGAGGGAGAGGGAGGGATGGGAAGAGGGGAAATGTGGGTTAAATGAATTCAATCGTCACCAGCAATCTGTCTCAGAGTTACAACCACTGTGCTTTCTCGGACCCCACCGTATCTATCCCAGGAATCACCCGCTAGCTTGTTTGTTACTATCGCCGCAAAAGGAAATCGATGCGAGACAAGGCTCACGTTAGTTTAACGAAACTACTCCTGTGCATTCGCCTCCCATTAGCAGTCAGGAAGGCGTGTTTAAAATATAGACAAAAGCCTAATTACAAAAGAAAAAGAAGCTCACCAGTTTATATAACGAGCTCTCTCTCTGCCCTCTCAGAGGCACAACCGGCAAAGCGAAAAGCGCGAAGGGGCTTCTGTGAACCGGTAAACTGGCACCAGAAGCAACAAAGAAGAGAGGGGCAGCGGAGACGCAAATGCCTGTGCCAGCCAGAACAAGCCTGTGCGTTTGCAAGCGACTGTCATTCTTTACCACCAAAGTTCATCGTTTGAAGTAGGCATAGGTAGAACGGTCTGTAGAAACACAAGAACGAGTCCAGAGATTTTCTGGCTCCTCGAATACAACTCGACGATCCATTATTTTTTCAAAGGAGTGTTTTTCGTGGCCGGCTTGTGATTAAAACAGTAATAATTCCAATCTTTAGCCAATTTTTTTCTCACTTGCTGGGTACGTGTTCACGTTCCGTAAGCCAGGATGTACTGGAGGCCACTACGTTTTTCTGCGCTGATGAATCCATTTCGCGGCCATAACTTAACATTCTTATCACTGTCACTACCGAAAGCAAGCAGCAAAAAACTCGTACGGCATGGATTAAAATGCAACCAAATTTACTTTAGCGCAGCCGCTACCTGCTCTACGTCAGTGCTGTTGTCACGCAAGGCTGCTCAAATATTTCAAGCTAAAAGTCTCTTGTCTCAAATCTAATTTTTCTAGGCCGCGCATGATATTCTCAAAAACTGGACATTAGGAAGTCGACTCAAAAGTGCCGCTTTCTATACATCTGCTTTCTTAACAATGATGTCACAATTTTCTGCAATTTTACATGCATTTCTCGTCTTCTAAATCATAGGATTTTTGAATACGTTAGCAACTCTTTATTAGGTAGAAGTAAAGACTGAAAGCCAGTGCAAATTTATGCATGCGTTCATTGCGTACAAAGTTAGTTGATAAACAAACCATTTTAATACTGGCAGCTGTTGCGTGCACAAGCTAGGGACCTGGTCTTTATTGGAAAAGTTGAAAAACGTATAATTACGCTAACATAAAACAGGAAGTGGAAGTCCTTTTTGTTTTCGCGTGTTGCCCGCGGACATGAAACAACAGCAACATTAGCCTTATTAGGCTTGAGCTCGGGATAGCCATAAGCAATAAGGGCAGCTGTTGCCGAAAATTAAGGGGGTTTATCATGGAAACTGGGGAACACTTACGTATTGTATTTTAGTGTCCCGACTGCTGTTGCTGACAGTGAAGTTACTTTAATAAGAGGAACAATTTTCCACAAGAAGTGTAGAATTCTTTTTATTTTTTAAAACTTCCGAGTGTTTTATAAGTAGTTACACCATTGCAAGTAAAGCAGGCTTCATAAGAGTAGAGACAAATCTTTCCGCATAATTGCGTCCGGCATCTGTTTTTGCCTTCCTGCATAACCAAACTACCAACAAGTGCACCTTAATGGCATCTGTAGCGCACCGGTTTTGTTGCATGTAGTTTGTAAACCACTACACAATATTACCAGGGACGTTCCTTTATTAAAAAGTATTCGGCCGTTACCTAACTTTAATATGTGGAAGTACTCTCGGTTATTATGTGTGCACAGTATTCTTAATTTCATAATCATTTATTCTCCTCAAAGCCCGATCAGCAAATTTTGAACTTCGTGTTACACATGCAACATGAAGATTGCATGAAAACACAACGTGTCCTTTACCTCAGCTGAAATTCAATGGAAAATGCTAAGTGGTAGCTAATGAACGGGAGATGCGGGCTGTGTTGGCAGCTGGTGCTCACAACACTGACGACTACAAAAGCAAATGCCCCGCGGTAGCAGACAACTTCAACCACTATTTAAAGGGCTCCCGTCTCAGCCTCAGCAGCAAAACGCATGATGTAGAACTATTAGCACCCACAGAAAAATAACGCAGTGGGGAGTCCATAAACAATAAAAAATTCAAAATGACAAAAATTAGAAATAAATAATACTGGCGCTGTGAATGTTGCACCGGACTGAAGAACTGTGTTATTTACAATGATCTTTGTAATTATGGTTATTCCCACCCATCATATTCGGTGGAATCGTAAGCGCGTATTTTTTCACAGCCCTTTAATTAAGCCTCCGGAAACTTCATTTCTGGACATGAGATTGCTCTTAAGGCCATTTATTAGGTATTTGGTGGCGTTTGTTATAGCTGTTGTGTCTCGATAATAGAACTCTTCAGGATGACAAATTCTTTAATACTCCTTGTTACAACGGCAGTGGTCTTACGGGGCAGAGAAAGTGTCAGCTAAAATTCGCCTTGAAAAGTCCTTCTTCAGGGATGTCATCTTGCCATCGTCGAAATGGGCCTGCCATTTCATGATGTTGAATTTGAATATCTTCACGTAAAATGCAAGCAAGAGGAAAATAGTGAATATACAAATTTAACAAATGCTAATTCACATAAGAGTTACAAGAAAACGTTCCTTTCAACTATTATTTGCGCGTGCGAAGCCAATAAGAACCGGCGTTGGAGGCCAGTGGAAGTCTTGCATTAGGATAGCCACCTTCTTTCCTCCCTCTTTTTTTTCTTTTAAATAAAGATAGTTTCAATCAAGTGATTCAATCAATCGTTACGGTCGATATTCTAGAGGGCATCAGCCAAAATTCATTCGGAAGTAGAGAACAAGTCCCCCCAGAAGGATGCATGTAGTTAATGACGCTGGTTGGCACATAACTTTGCCAGAGGGGCGTCGAAATATGACGCTAACCTCGCACCCTCACATATATCTTTGATAAACTTAGACCCCGTGACGTTGTAGTTTTTTGGTGAGGAACACCAGCGACTTCGCTAGCTTGGTACGGGACTGCTTTCCGTGTGTATGAGTGAATAACCAGTGAGCTCAGACCAAGAGTGAGCCCAGACCAGTTGCGCAGCATGCTGACGTCGAATTGCCGCAAGAACAGCCTTTAGGAATAATATTTTTTTTCTTTTAGATACAGAGCTGTTTTCCAACAAATGGGTAGCAAGGGAAATGTTTCAAATGTCAACTTCGGCCAGCTTTCTTCCTTAGCCACCTCAATACTCTGGCTTGCCTTTGTTGAATTAGCTCTTATGTAACAAGTTCGGCTTTACCGCTCCGAAGATTACTGAGAATTTCTGGCTGCGTAAAGTCCGCGAGAAGTGATGAACCACTCATCGCCAGAGTTTTGGGAGGAGTTCGGTCGACTCCCATACGACCGACTCGGGACGACTGAAGTTTCTTCGCAGCAAGCAGAGAATCAGATTTACCGAGGTCGAGATATTTAGCTTGATACTTAAAAAGGGCATACAAACAGTATATATGTTATGAGGTAAAATCATTATTACCGAGGGTGGAGGTATAATTAATGAGTGTAGACTGTAGCGAAAAACGTGTCCATTTGCACATCCTTATGAATTTTTATAGGTACAGTAGCACTCAGTATCACCTGCAACGCTCATTAATATTGAGGCGATAACATTGCCAAAATGGTTTCACGGTCTTTAAAAATACGGCTCAAGAATAATTTTTTGAGAAATTATGTACCTAATTTGCGCTTGTTTTTGCATCATTATCGTGCACCACACACTAACGAGCGGGCTAAGGGAGCCACATGTTAGTGAAAAACAGAATACCGAGTGCGGGTCATCTTGCACCTGGCCTTGATGAAAAGCAATAATTGTGGGCACAGTGATTTCTTTAACGGGTGAACATATTTAGGGGCAGTGTGCGTTGAAAGCTCATCTAAACATTAATTCGGAACACCACTTCCCAAGTGATTGGAAAAAAAACCTAAAAGACAATTACAGCGGGCGCCAGAATCCATACAGAAGCAAAAGGGCACACATTCCTCGTTAATTTTTCCGCGATGTTTTTATGTTGTGAACGAAATCATTACACTTCAGTGATGTTATTCTAAGACTGATCTGACATTCGCCATTATTTATAGCGCACAACATAGACTTGAGTTTTATAGAATTATGAACACTGGAGCTTATCTCAATATTAGGGGCGAAGCCTCTTACGGGCCAGGGCTATCGGCGTCTTAAGTCGTCGTATTCTGATGTGGTCCTGGTACTAAAACACTGGGACACTCGTTTTCCAACGCCTCGAGCTGCGACGTAACGCGTACTAAAATTGTGTACTGGATAAAACCGGTTCAAAATAACTAACATGATTTAATCATTTGTGTAACGGTTCTTGTCCGCATCAAAAATTGTCAAGCTCACGCAGAAGCTGTTTGTAGACGGGCTATAATTTGTGCTACACTCGAGTACCCACCGTATTTTGACGCTAAGCCTGTTCGTGGGAAGTCCGTCGAGGCAAGAAAAGGCATGCTGACCACTTACCTGGAGCAGGAGCCTCGTTGATCACCGAGGGCGAGCCTCCAGGGCGGGCGTTGGTTAACTTCCTGATGTGTGCTGGTGCATTTGTATTATGGCGAAATCGTGGTGCCGCGTGTCTTCGCGCCCGCCCGCAACGGGCGATGTTTCCATTGTTGTGGCGTGTGCGGTCAATCTTTATGAATCACTTTGACAATGAGTTGGCAGTTCTAGGTGAAAAAGCCTTCCTGTTACGCTGGTCCACGCGTTTCATAGCGGTCAGGAATAACATCCTGAGCATCACTATTGTGCCGTACTGACTTTCAACGAGTTTCTGAACTCTTTCTTTGAACACGTGTGAACTTTTTGTGCATTGATTTTTGAGAGTAGCATAAAGGGACACTGAAGTGAATTTGTCAAGCTCCTGTTTTAAGTGCGAATGCACTTCTTAAGCGACCCTGAATCACGCGTCCACCGCCGTCCGTCCGTCCGCACCACATGCCCACTTAGGGCGATTGGCCAAGAAGAGTTTTTAAGTGCGAAAGCGACCCCACCACATACCCACTTAGGGCGATTGGCCAAGAAGAGTTCCTTCGCTACCCATTCGGCATATCTTCGGGATACTAACCACTTCCTACGGGAAATTAACAACATAAAAATCCCTGATGGCGCCTTCCTTGTAACTATAGATGTAACTTCTCTGTACACAAATACACCTCACCGAGATGGGATTGAAGCCCTAGTTGAATCCTATAGCATACATCGGGATCACGAGGCGCCAAGCCCACAAGTCATTGAAACTTTGACCAGGCTAGTGTGGAATTAAATAGCTTTTAATTCCACAATCAGTATTACCTACAAAATAACGGCACTGCGATGGCTACTCGAATGGCACCCAACTACGCTAATATATTCATGAACGATCTCGAAACAAACTTCCTATCAACCCGTGAAATTAAGCCACTTCTTAAGCGACCCTGAATCACGCGTCCACCGCCGTCCGTCCGTCCGCACCACATACCCACTTAGGGCGATTGGCCAACAAGAGTTTTTAAGTGCGAAAGCGACCCCACCACATACCCACTTAGGGCGATTGGCCAAGAAGAGTTCCTTCGCATCACCCGTGCATTCGCACTTCCCCATGCTCCCCTTCGGGGAAATGCGGGTGAATTTTTTTCCTTGCACTGCGTAGACTGGCTCAAATTAACACACTTTTCATCGTTTATCCGGTTGATAAGTCGGTAATTATGTTACAAAGCTCGAAAGAAGAAAAAATGCCATGCGCGGTTTGCGGCGGCTGCACCAACGAAAGGCTGTGACGACGGGAGGAGACGCACCGTGATTGGACGATGTTCAAGGTTAGCATTCAAACAAGTTTCGGTTTCGGTTCTGTGAAACAACATGCTTGACATCCGACGGCATCGTTGGATGGGCATTCTCGATATCTCAGTAATCATCGTACCGCGCTTCTGCCATGTTGTCGGCTGTAAAATTCATAAGATAAGCCTCCCAGGACGGCTTGGAATCGTAGCAATCACTAGCCACGGCCTACGCAGTGGATGAACGCCCTCCGCGTAATCGCAGACGCTCATATTCCATGCGCTTTTCCCCACCATTTCGAGCTTGCCTCACTCATGCCTGTATCGTAAAAAGCGCGTTCGCACCAGGCCAAGGGTTTGTTGATGTCTGGCCTTTGCCCACTGCCCGCAAGCAGTCGGTGCTTATGGCAACAGCACGCCAACGAGAACTCGCTAGCGCGTCAGTGTCAGCCTGCGAGTGTTCTGTGAAATAGTTCGCGGAGCAGTTTACGTTAAAGCCGGAAACTGGTGAACTCAGTACAGAAAGCATCGGCCGAAAACGAAAAAGTCAACTTATAAAAAGAAAAAAGTACGTACCCTCAGGGATTCCAACTCTGCTGCTGACCTTGGGAATATAAGGTATATAATCTATAACCAGTTTACACTTTTATTTAGTTTAGATTTCAAGCAGATAAGGCGACTATTTGTTGTATTGCACTCGTGCAGTAAGCGTCCCCAAATTTCCACAATATCTCACGTCTAGCAATTGCATTACTTGGACGGAAAAGCGTT
Organism: Haemaphysalis longicornis; assembly: GCA_013339765.2. NCBI lineage: Eukaryota > Metazoa > Arthropoda > Arachnida > Ixodida > Ixodidae > Haemaphysalis > Haemaphysalis longicornis. The sequence goes on from CM023450.1 coordinate 77,627,681, forward strand.
CGCAGATGTCTGGTCGTGCTGCTGACCGCTGTGCTTGTTCACCCAGCGCAAAAAAAAAAGTGCTTTCTGCTCCCTAGTTTTACGCTGTACGGTAAACGTTTCAGTTGATTTTATTTCCTTGGTATCTATATTGACTTCGCTGACTCTTATCCTGTCTTCAAGTGGCCTTGGATTTTCTACTAGCGTACCAGTCAGCGAAGCGTCGCATGTGCACTTGTGCAGCGCTTGTGTGGAGCTACCCGGACTCGAAGCTTGATACAGTATACAAACTAACAAAGTAAAGAAAGGCACATTCTTCCATTCACAAACGTGTTGTGGCTTAGTTTCAACTGAGCGAGCGAATTACGACGACCCGTCGGTGGCCGGCGGACTAAACGCTCGGCCGACTGACTCTGCCGGAAGGTCGGCGAGCCGTGCAGTAGCGCAGCCAATTGCCAGCTCATCTCCTCCTGACGTCACACGAAAACGCCACAGGAAATGGGCGAGGGTGCAGAGAGGAGACAGCATTTTCGAATTGATTTTTTTAATAAATAAATTCGCGTAAACGCGCTCAGAGTGGTCGAAACATGGCCTATGGACTCCGGAATACAATTTCCGCTGGTAATCCCACAATGTTTATAAATCACTCCAGTGTCCCTTTAATTGTTTCACCATCATAGAGAATTGTTCTGCAAAGTGTAGGCTGCCCGGAGTACTTGGAAACTGATTGGAATTTTTTTTCTGTTTTTCGGACAGCGCTGTTACCACTAGTGGCTGCGTGCTGATATGTGGTTTTATAATAAATTCTCTTCTCACACATTGCACTGAGCTCGCGTTGACCCCTGCCACTACACCAAACTGGGGCAGACGGGGCATGCAAACTGCTTAAATCCGGTTCAGCAAGTAGCCTATGTGATCCCTCCAGTGCACTCAGCTAACAATAAGCTATATACAGCACGTATAGTAACATACAAAAATAGTGTATCATCAGACTGCATGCACCTGTATGCAGTAGGAATATGCACGCTCTCTTACAACATCGGAATGCAATGTGGAGAGAGAGAGAGAGAGAGAGAGAGAGAGATGAGAGAGGAGAGGAGAGAGAGAGGAGAGAGTAGAGAGAGAGAGAGAGAGACGAGAGATGAGAGGAGAGATGAGAGAGAGGAGAGAGAGAGAGAGAGAGAACTCCTTTAATATGGGCTGGAGAGGTCAGCTCTGCTAGCGGCATTGCTTGCTAGGCCAGATGGGGATAATCACAATGCAGTGAGGTGAATGAATGTGAGAGATTGGGAAGCCAACATTTAGAGTGATGACAAATAAAAAATGACACGCAATGAAATCAACAAAGAACGCTTTAAATAAAGTTGAGTAAAAAAGTTGAGCGAATGGCGGTGAGGGCAATAAGCGCCTAACAAAAAAAAAAGGACAAAAAAACCTGCATGTCGATGCAAACGCATACAGATGTAGTCATGCGCACAATTCAAGAATTAGAAAATGTTCTCTAGTCCAGAACCTCGTTAAAATAAAAAAATCCTCCGTCGCATGCCCCCGCGCGAGGGACACGTGTAAATGCAGAGCATAGTGGGGTTGAAGCGCGCGTCGGCACCCCCAAAGTCCCATTGACGTTGCCCGACGGCTTCCGCGACGGCGGGTTCCGGGACGGCGGCGGCCTCCAGACGACGACGCTTGCTCGCCGCCGCCTCTCGTTGCCGTACGGCCGGGTCGCGGCCCGACGCTTGCGTTTCGAAGCTGTGTCTTGCTCTCGACTCGAAGGGTCCGCTTCTCGACGCTGACGCCTGGCCGCTGCTTCTCGTGCACGCTGCTCGGGATCCGCTTGTCGACGTTGACGCCTGGCCGCGGTTTCGCGTGCACGAAGTTCGGCGTCGGCAGCGCGCTTACGACGTTTGCGCTCGGCGTCGGAAGCCCGCCGCCTCGCCGCCTTGTCTTCTGCCGCAGTCGACGAAGACGACGGTACGACGTCTTGAACTGGTGCTTCGGCGCTGATGTTGGATTGCGTCGAGGTACTAGTTGAAGGTCTTGCTTCCATTGCTTATCAACTGTGACCGCCGACGAGCGCAAGAGAACACGCGAGGAGCAGCGGAGAGCAGGCGAGGAGGAGTGGGGGAGAGGGCGCTTATCAATTGCGACCGCCGACGAATGCAAGAGAACACGCGAGGAGCAGCGGAGAGTAGGCGAGGAGGAGTGGGGGACAGGGCGCACCTGGAACGGCTGTTGCGGACGCCGAGGCATGCCAACGCCGACAACGCCGGGTGACATCGTGAGTTAAAGAACTTTTGTCCCTAACCATGAGTCAATGTTGTTGGCCAGGGTCTAAGGAAGTGACACAACTGAAGCCTTGTTCCACGTCGTACACGAGACAGGCAGCTAGCCGCTGTTGCTCCCGGCGTGCCAAAAGCCCCGATGCCAGCTTCCCCGAACCATTCTCCCGGGGCGATATTATGGCGCCTCATTTTCTTTTCGGTGCCTATTTTTTTTTTTTAAATTAGAGTAAAGTAATGTTTGACGATCTTCTCCAGACAATGATTGCGTCTGCCGCTTTTCCGAAGTAGCGCTGGGACGTTATGCCTTCTTCCTTTGGTTGCGCTAATTAGATGCGTGTTCAAAGTACGTCGGCGGTGACCGCTATCCCTCCCCCCCCCCCCCCCCTCCCGATTCGCTTCACCGCGTTGCTTAAGCGGTGACCGTGCAGAACCTGCCGGAACGTACAAATCGTCGCCGTGGTATCCGAGGGTGGCACCTCGGCGAGCCACAGCGGGTTTAATTAATTAATTAATTATTAATTATTTGGTATTTGCACGACACGGACTCGGAGGAGGAAAGCATTCACCACCATACGAGCCGGATACTTCGGTCAACGCTTTCGTGTCTTTAGTTTTCTTCTCCCGTCTCTACGTCTCCTTATATTGGCCACACAGAAAGATTACCAAGAAAGAAAACATATACGTAGAATAGCGTGGGCTTAGATTATGACATCCCTTGCGGCAGGAAACGGAGCAGGTGCGAAACCGCGTATTCGGGCACTTAGTTCGTTTAGAGTCTTCCGTGCCCCTAGGTGACGTAAACGGATGCTTTCTGGTCGCCAACATCGGTTCACGACCATCTGGGCGCTGCATGTTCGCATCGGGCAGTAGAAAAACTGCGCTGCCAGCAACTGAGCTCTACTTCGTACAGGCGGCCTCAGCTCCCGTTTGGAAAAAATGTTCGCCGCTGCTTGCATGGTGCTGTGCGCTGCTGCTTTGTACAGGTACAAGTGCGCTGAGTATACTGAACCCCTATATAAAGCCTTCATAGATTATGAGAAAGCATTTGACTCGGTCGAAACCCTAGCAGTCATTCAGGCATTACGGAACCAGGGGGTAGATGAGCATTATGTAAGAATACTAGAGGATATCTACAATGGGCCTACAGCTACCATCATCCTCCATAGGGAGAGCAGTAAAATACCTATAAGGAAGGGTGTCAGACAAGGAGACACAATATCTCCATGTTATTCACAGCATGCCTACAAGAAATATTCAGAACGTTGGATTGGGAACAGGTGGGAGTAAGGCTTAATGGAGAATACCTCAGTAACCTCAGATTTGCTGATGACGTTGCCTTGCTGAGTAACTCGGGGGACGAATTGCAAAGCATGCTTTCCGCACTGGGCGAACAGAGTAGAACCGTGGGCCTGAAAATCAATATGCAGAAAACTAAAGTAATGATCAATAACCTCGGGACAGCACAGCAGTTTGAGATAGGTGGGGAGGCAGTGGAAGTGGTAAGCGAATATATCTACTTAGGCCAAGTTGTGACCCCAGATCCCAACCATGAGGCAGAGATAATTAGAAGGATCAGAATGGGGTGGGGTGCATATGGCAGACATTCTCAGATAATGAATAGCAGCCTACCATTGTCGCTGAAGAAGAAAGTGTGTGACAGCTGCATCTTACCGGTACTCACATACGGGGCAGAAACTTGGAAGCTCACTAAGAGGGTTCAACTTAAATTGAGAACGACGCAGCGGGCAATGGAGCGGAAAATGATAGGTGTAACATTAAGGGACAAGAAGAGAGCGGAGTGGGTCAGGGAGCAAACTGGTGTTAAAGACATATTAGTAGAAATTAAGAAGAAGAAATGGACGTGGGCAGGGCATGTAATGCGAAGGCAAGATAACCGCTGGTCATTAAGGGTAACAGAATGGATCCCTAGAGAAGGCAAGCGTTGCAGGGGGCGGCAGAAAGCTAGATGGGCAGACGAGATCAAGAAGTTTGCGGGGATAAATTGGTCACAGTTGGCACAGGACCGAGGTAATTGGAGAATTATGGGAGAGGCCTTTGCCCTGCAGTGGGCGTAGATAGGCTGGTGATGATGATGATGATGATGATGATGATGATGATGATGATCAAAGGACGACTTATGAGATACGACTACTGTTTCCGTTCATGACAACATTCTGTTCGTGTGTGCGAGAAACCAGCAAACTCGGCACAGTCTCTGACGCGTTGCGATGTGGAAACCACTTACTTCAGTTTTTAATACCTCTACGCGAGCATCACTTTGTAGTTGAAGATTGATTGAACATTATTCTCCCCTTTATTTTTAAGTGCCGAAGGACGTGTAAACCACTTCCAATGAACTGGTTTGTGGAAGCTTTTCGATGAAGCTTTGCTAGTAGATACTCTTGATTAAACCATAATCATTCTAGTGCTCTTGGTGTTGCGTTCATAAACTTGTCACCACTTTTAGGATTCTGCGCGCCGCTACCATGTTCGTGATTCCTGCAAGCTGCGAGTGAAAGCCTGGGTCGGACAAGTGGCAACGTGCCTGAAAACGGCCGGATCACGGGTGCCTCGCTGTGGGCGTGTTTCAAACTTTGGCGCTTGCAAACGCGGCGCATAGCAACATGTCTCGGTGGGAAGACGCCGCAGCCGAGATATCATCTCTCCCCTCTCTCAGACTCAGTGTGCGCCGCTATTACCGACCCCTCAAAAACTCTGGAATAGCAAATTTTGGTCTGTGTTCGCACCGTGTGCAAAAGCAGGAGGAGAGTTGTTTGACCGTTAGCGCTTTGGACATAAATACGGGGCCCCGAGCGCAGAAGTTCATTCGCGTTGTTGTAGAGAGTCAACGCTGTGATTCTGCTGAGTCCCGTACAATATCCTCGCCGGGAAGGGTATTCTTCCTGTATTTCTTCGGCTCATCTCTCGGCACACAGTAAACTAGTTAAGTATGCCTTCGGCTTCTTGTCGTCATCTCCAAGGCAGTAACTTGCGCTGGCTGCTCGACCACCACGATACCACACATGAATGAAGCGACGGAGCCCGGTTCAGGGACGTCTTACCGTCGGTTACACCCCCAGTGTCTGAAATCTGTCGGTGCGTATTAAATTAAAACATTAAAATTTGATATTTTCTTCAATGATATAGGCCAGTGTGTTAACGAAAAGCGCACTGAATGTCCGCTTAAGCAAACGTTTCCATATAACCATCGGCTCAGGAGAATTCCGTAAGGGGATTCATTTTTTTGTGGCTAATGCAGCATATGTTGTCAGGGCCGCTGCGAGAATAAGAAGAATAAGAAGAGTTCCCATGTTCCCAATAACCGCGCCATGTCTTTGTGCAGAAAACACGCACATTGGCACAGCAAAACATGAGGCGTCCTCATTACATCTCGAGGTGGCAATAAACTCACCAAAGTTTACCGTAAAATGTTTATTCCCCTCCATTAGTTATATACACACATACAAGCTCTGAAAGTGAACATCACCAAGGCGGTTTTTATCCATGACATCCGACAGAACAGCAAAAAACGAAATAATTGTCCTGGGATTTTTTTATTATTATAAAATACAAAGCAGGTACCCCCCACCATCGCTTTCACCTACAAATGCCAGCGCCGCGTGAATATTCGATGACACGGGTAATAAAGCACTCTAGTTAGCAAATACAAAGTATACCAAAGCATTTACTATTACTTTCTAGCCCATTTGTGAGGCAATAAACTTTCCTTTTTCTTCACAATAAGCTATAGTTGTATGCGTGTCCGAACGGCTTTACTCTTTTGATCGGTTGCCGTATCTTGCATTTATCGTTGACGCACTACCCGTCCCTTGTTCGTCCGAACTGAGCAAATAATGGCAGGTCACAACCTCTTTTGCAAACACAGGAACGCCCTGTTCACCGTTTATGCTGTCAGTCGTTCGTTATCTCGGATTTCTGGGCTTACTCGCTTTCGCGATGGAAGTTATACAACGGGGAAAGGCAGGACATATCGCAGCAAACCGGTAATTATGCATTAAAGCGCCCGTCCATCGTGCAGACGCGTGATAACAGGTCCCAGACGCTCTAGCGGGCTCATTAACTGCGTGCACTATGATTGGACACAATTTTCTTGCATTTTGCGATGAGGTCGTTACCATCTAAGTCAACCCTCACTGGGGAGGTCGACCAGCGGCATAAAGGACAAGGGGGGAAGAGCGTGAATTCATATAGATCAGTGAAACTGCTTGCAACAATAGAAACTGCTGTGGCAGAAAAAGAAAACGGCTAAGCGCGCTTATAAATAAAAAAAAACTCGGTACACAATGGGGAGTGTGGGGCGTATGTTCCTGTTACATTTGGATCAATAAGCGCTTCTGATCAGAGACGGCCTCAGTTTAATGTAATTAATGACCGTATCAGCATTTCCCATTAGTTAAGCTGACTGTATTTACTGACCGTATCAGCATTTCCATTAGTTGACTGGGAAGGTCGAAAAACTGTCGTCGTCGTCGCCGCAATATGGCACACGAGCTGGTGGTCCAATAGCAGGCAGCGGGGCCCACGGCTCGAAGAATGAAAAAAAAGACCAAAAAATGACCCATAAACCCCAAAATCTCATGAAAACTCCTATAGACGAAGTAAACGAAGTAATTGAGTTGAAACAAAGCGTGCTTAAATTTGGGTCAACATGGGTATCGAAACCGGGTATCAGAATGTAACGAACCCGCGTCCTCAACGCAACCCGAGTGCGGTGCCTTTATCTGACTAAATGTGGATGTAGTATTCTGATTATACCCCGGTACAAGTTAAGAACGCCAATAGCAGACGTAGTGCATCGCTAAGCTGAAGCGACGGACTCGTGACTGTCAACACGTGCGCATTTAATAACAATTGCGCTTATGCGTGGCATCCTATGCTTTTTACCGCTAACTTGATTGTCGTCGCTGCAGTTATTCATACGCACATTAGGTGGGAAAAAAATTACGGAAAAGACTCCTGTCACGTTCAAAATACTTGCAGTAACGCACCTTTCACACCACTCGCACAAGCAGCGGGCTGCGGTAATGAGACGCAGGGGCAACGTCGGTTCTTTCTTATGTTGTACGCAAGAATAGGCTCACACAACGACCGTCGTCTGTTTGGGAATGACTACGGGTGACGGTGAGTTAGCCTGTTACTAGATCGATCAGACAGCGCATGAGAAAAGGCCGGATGCCTGCCAAATGGCCAGTTAACCGAATGACCTTCATCTACCATAAACGACTCAATAACTTCACTTGGGAAATTGTCCCATGAGACGAAATCACGTATATTCAAGGTTCCCAATATTCTCGCGAAGTGTATCGAAGGGCGGAGGTGGGTAGTTGTGCGGGTTCCTAACGTGCCTAATGTTTCCTAACACGTTCTAACGGGCCGAAGCTACGTTTGAAGATGACGGACATAGCGTCACGCTCACGTTTGCTGCCTGGGGATTAGCTTTTCTGTGCCGAGTCTTCTCACTCGGGGCGTCCGAGACGGGGTTCTGCCGCCGGGATGTGTGCCTGTCCTTAAGTGCTTCGTAGAAAATTCTGATCAACTTCAGCTGATCGCATTCGTTTATTCCGGCAAATTGTGTGATTTGTTTTAAGTCTGCCAGTTGTTTTTCTTTGTCTTGGATTTTACCTTCAAACAACTTCTGAATCACGCTGAATTTCCTTTTTACGGGAGCGTGTAGTTAAACAAGATCTTTTCCCTACCCGGATGTTTGGCCGACACCCTGTTTGTGTATGTGACACGCACCAAAGATCATCATCATCATCGTAGCCATCATCATCACCGCCACCATTACCACCATAATCATAATCTAGGCTTCTATAATTAACCCATCTGCAATGCATGTTTGTGCGCAGCCGTTTCTAGGTGGTAGTTATTGTATTCCTGGGGCTGCAGGTGTCTTAATAAATCAGGTCACCCTTGCGGATTCCTCTCTAAGAAAAATACTCCTATATTTTATGAGCACGAATTCTGGCTGCATAAATTGGTGTACACAAAAAAGATTGTCGAGCATAGGAGTGAAATTTTGGCAAGTAAATTCGGCTTCATTGAGAAATTCTTGAAAGCGCGTTTTCAACCGCACATTGCGGAAGGCAAAGAAGTGCCGGTGGTTACCGCACACAAAGCTACACGAGGGACGCATGAAGAAACAAGCGTAAAAATGCCTCCTTGCGTGTACCACGCGTCTCGATGCATACCTGCATCGCTTAGAGTTTAGAGTTGTCACTTACAAGATGCAGCCTATTCGAATATTCTCGTAACCTGTCAGCGGGTTGTAATTTACGTTCGATTGCTACGTCAGATGCTTTAGGACCTTGCACTGCTCTTGTGCGATCTAAAAGGGGAAGATTGCACATTGAAACCACTTTAGTAGCCATGTAGTAAATGTACAACCACGAGGAAACATTCGAAGTGGAAGCGCCTCCAGTTTCGTTGCTGTACACAGGCACTCTGCCCCTAATATGCACTCTTCCTCACCATTACCATCAACATTTTATAGCGTTAAAAATAACGTGGACGCAAATTCGTGAAAGGCAAAGGCTGCTTTCGCCCAGACGTCCGAAGTGAAAGCAACGTAGCGTTCTGGTTTTCATGATTGTTTGCTTTTGTATTCTTATTTTGGGAGATGCTGAGTATAAAAGTACTTTGTTCACCCGCTTCTGAAGAAAAGTTCTGATTGGTAGAGTTCTATTACAAGGTACACCCGGATAAGTTCAGAAGATTCCACAAAATTTTCGAATTTACATTTGTATCTTTGTCGCAGCTGTCGTATTCCTTGTTCCCTTAAACAAGAAATCTTCGGGAGCGATGTGGAGGGGTCGACATGCGGAAAGTGCAGAATTATAAAGTTTTTTTCATGCTTGCCTGAGAAAGATGCGAAAGTTTTCCCGCAAACATTTCGGCAAAGCACTAGGGCATACGTAAAAGCTTTATGTACAGGCTCAAAATCGGCCCAGCTGTGCAAGGAAATCTCAGCCGGAATCAATGCCAGTGGACGCAGTGTCTGAATCAATAATGACTGAACAAGACGCGCTTCTCGACTTCATGCAAGCCCGCACCCTGGGCAATTATGCAAAATGCATGCAAATCTGCGCCGGAGATTCAGCAATGCGGCTTATTTTTTTATAGAAAAATTGCTTTCTTTATTCTGCGGCAGCTGCGATGCTGAAAAATTTCGCATCTTTTTTTTTTTAACACGAAAGTGTTTTATTCCCGGATATACAAAGATTTCAATGACGTCATAGCCATCACGAAACTGACGCCAGTTCAACGAAGCAAGCGGTCTGTAAAGGATACACCCCTGCACACAAAGAGTCTTCGTGCGGGGAAGCAACCTTTATTACTGATAAGTACGTTATACTTAGGGTTGTTTGTTTGCGGGTTTTGTATTTTAACACGACAGTGTTTTATGCCGGCATACGCCAAGATTTGACTAACGTCATATCCGTCACAGAGATGACGCCAGTATAACTTTGCCTGAAGCGACCCGCCAGCAGGACGTCGCTCACCAAGCACACCCACAAGACAGCCACCGACCCGCAAATAAGGCTCAGCCGCGGCTTTCGCTGCACGTTTCAATATCGCGTTTTACCGATTCCTATGACAGAGGAATCTACCACAGTTTTTTTTTTCAATTATCGCCCTCGTCTTCGGTGAGAATATTTGAACAGGGTATTCCATATTTTCTAATATCTTTAATAAGTGAACGTTTCCATGTTTTGTGTATTTTTAAGTAAAACTACGTACAGGGTTTTTGTATGAATATTCTGTATTTTCGGCAGAGCAATCTACAAGGAATGAAGAGTGGTTTGGGGAATGTGGGTTACATCAGCTATTACTCAACAAGTTGGGTTATTTCGTGCCTACTCATGGTTCGCGCCTTTCAGGGAATATTTTCCGGATTAAGACGCGAATGTTATCACCGCATGGTTACCTACAAAACCGGTGAGGAACCGCGGGCGTGTCTGAGGAGGACCTTTGCTGAGTGGGAAGCTGACTTTTAGATAGCGGATAATAGTCTGTTGCTGAAAAAAAAGTGTACGAGATATTTTCACCCTTGCTTTAATTGAACGAACCATCCGACCTTTCGCACGATACTAAGAGAACCATGGTGTGGTTTTTCGGAGTAGCGCCTGCTCGAACCCAGACTTCCCGCTTGCTGTTCTGGCGCTGGGAGGTCGCTCGCCTAAAGCCTTGTAGCAGTCCTCGGGCTTCACAAATTTTCCTATAGGGTTTCTACGGAGTGGGAGTTCCGACTACTAGTGCTTGACGGGTGGGTCGCTGCTTTAACTCCTGCGAACTGCACGTTAACTTACCGGTTAAATAAGTAGGCGACGTTGCCTTATCCTTATCTTCGCTCTTTATTTTGTCTATTCATAATGCATGCCCAAAGTCGACTATTGGCATAGAGTTCCCCATTTTAAACGAAACCGGAACGACAACGTTTTGCGGAAATGCAGAAGGAAACCTTTATGTCGTAACACATAACGCTCTCAGCGGCATTACAAGTGACGCAAGAAAATAAAAATGATGACGTTACATCTCTTTAGAAATCAAAAGCTACTAAAAAGTACCGCATAAACATTCAATAAATGTACATTATAGTAGATGACAAACGACTAGGTCTTCTGACCTTTTCGACACCCAGTACTGCAAACCCGTCCCTAACGTGTCTAACCCTTCGCGTGGGAGCGCGTAAAAGTTAATCGATGGAGCAATGATGTGCCAGACGCATTATGGGAAAGATGGAGTACGGGAGTACATCGGCAACTCCCCGCTCAATCTACCGTGAAAGGACACCCAGGCGCATAACTTATTCCCCTTAAACCATGCTATGCTCTACAGACAGAATAATGGTATAGCGTGCGGAAATAATTTCCTCGTGGGCCTTTGAAGGGAAATGATGGTATAAGTTGATATCGTTGGATGAAGTGTATAATGCTGATTTGTCATCAAGGCGATGCTATCTCCGCGTCTACATCACTTGCTATTATGGTAAGAGATCAGCTTGACAACAAAGGTTCTTTGTTTAGACCTCATAAAGAACCAAGAGGAACCCGGATAAAAGGAGGACATCAAGATGAGCTGATCACTGAAACGTGGTTAGGGGTTCTAACAGCCGGCCAAGGTCCCAAGATGGTACATCAAATAAAATGAAAACCAATAATTTCCTCCCTTCCCGGGTGACAGCGCACCAACCGTTTAGCAAGGCCTTTTGCGCCATTTTCACTGTCTTTATCCAGAGTATTGAAAAGTTTCGTCAGGTAGACGCCACAACTCCGTCACACTCATTCAACTCTGAGCGCCACGCTCAGCAACTCTGACAGCGGGTTTATTGATGAAGACCACAAATAATCACCGCAGATACCGCTGACGTTGCTTAATCGCTAGAAAATTTACAACTAAGCTTTTACTCCTTCCCTTTGTGACTACTGCGACTGCCCAACGCCCATACACTGCGACATGGCCGCGATCACCACCAAATTGAACCTTGTATGCTGACTTTCCATGACACTGGACAAACAATAAACACACTTTATAACGTTTTGCAGCGCTCTCACTGGAGCTTTTTTATTTCTAAGCCCAAAATAAATTCCGGCACTCTAAACGTTGCTCAAACATCAGCGATTCCGCCGCAAGTGTTTCATTCTAATCTGCAGCGCCGGCTACGTTTAGTTATTTCAAGAAATATTGAAAACATTGTCAGCGCTTTGTATAACGCACGAAATAGGGCCGAAATATGCCTATACTAATTATTGCTCAAGGACACTTAATTTACTTGCAGCTTTCAAACTTCCCCCAGGCATACTTTACCTCTATTCCTCCCAGTTGCAAAGACAGTGGAACTTATCGCGGGTTTACATGTGAGAGACGTAATAGGTATGTTGTAGTGTGGCAGACGTGCTTCACCCTCGACAAATTCCGTGGTGGCATACGTGTGAAACAAAAGCAGTGACCAGACTCTGTAAATAGCTGAAAGCAAATGCGTGCACATCATCATCATCATCATCATCATCACCATCAACATTATCATCATCGCCACCCCCACCAGATTCATCTTGTGTGGCAAGATAGGCATCTTAGCTCGGCTGACGTCGCCAGTTACACCAAAGATCTCTCTGTCTCTCTTTTTCTAACTTTCCCAGTCCAAGTGCGCCCTGTCAAGCAGGGCGCACTGGAACTGGGAATCTGAGCGCGTGACGGCAGACAGAAGGAGTCGGGGGTATTGGGTAGGGAGCGAAGAAGCAGGGTGTGGCACTGTTAGATGGCGTGAGGGGTATCTTCGTAGTCCCCCTAATGAGGGCAAGCGGCGGGGGGGAAGGGGGAGGGTGAGATGTGGGGGAGGATGGCTCAGTGTTTTGACGCATGCCCATAAACGTTGGTCTGGGAGATGAACTCGTGTTCCTACAATGTATGCCCCAAGATTCAGAATGTAGTGCTTGGCAGTGCGGCCGGTATGCAAAGTTATGCGCTTGCATGATCGCGTTTCATTTGTTGGCGGCTGTGCTTTCAGAAAAAAAATCTTTGATTGGAGTTTTTAAAAAAGTGTCATCAAGACAAAATAAAACTTTGATCTATTTCAAAGAGCTAGACTTTCGTAGCTCACTCTGCTTCGTTCCAGCAGTAAAATAAGTTTTTTATAAAAAAAAATCAATAAATATTAAACAACTTTCATATTTAGCGCCATTGCGACGTCATATAGAGAGGAGGGAGGTGTTGTGAAGCCACACTGAAAACACTGAAAACCGCGCTACCGCATTCAAGCGGTACAATCAAACAAAACTATAGGTCCAACTATACTGTCAAGTCGTGTTTGGCGGTGACTTTGGTCGATGGTCGCCAGACCTGCAAACAAGATTCTGTGCCGTCATAGAAAAAATGGCCTGAAAGTGGCTAGGGAGTGGATACTGTTGAATATAATTTCTTTATTATGTTAGTTAATATTTAAAGTTGGCGATAAAATTGGTATTGTTTTTATCGCGACAAAACGGCCTTTTTCATGAACCAAACTTGTATTTTGTCTTTATGTACCCCTTAAGTTACCTGATGTGCGTATATAGGGGGATACCTTTGTCGCTGCACACGTACGCTAATAAAAGGATGAAAAACGCGTATTGACTATGGTCTGAGGCATTTTAGTTTTTAGTGAATGTACAAGAAAAGTGTTTTTTTTGGGGGGGGAGGTGCTGCCCAAATAAAGCGTGGCCCAAATAGAGTTTACTCATCCGTCTCCTGACGACAGCACGCCGTCGTTGCTTTAAGACGTGAGCTCACTGAATAAACAGTCTTAGGAATTCTCGTTAAGTGGCTTTAGGAAATGAGCCCTAAACATTTACCAAGATTTTGCTCGTCGTATTTAGAGAATTGAGATCCGCTTGTTACAAGTTCAGTAGCGAAAGCTTGACATACGGAAGTACTTGCTGCATTGCCCTCTTCCAACCTGATATCTTCAATTACAGTGATTATCAACGTCGTCGGAAAGGTTCCACCTGCCACATGATACAATTTTGCACACATACACCCAAAGGAAGTGCAGTATACAACTTCTCTTGAAGTGTTGTGTCGTGTCATCCACGAGTACCTAACGGCTAAGTTTATGCTTCGCTATTCCAAGTTGTGTGCGCCTGTGGGGCTTCGCGTTCGTACAGCATCTGCCTGGATCCTGCCTTGCGCAGTTTCCTGTATTGCATTAAAAACTTCCCTTAGTGTGCTCTCGTTAAAGCATCCTTACGTCAAAGGGTCACCGAAAACAACCATTGAGTTCGTTTCAAATAAAAGTCTCACCTTTCCATAGCCATTTTAGCGTTCATTCAGCGACGAAAGATGCCTCAATTGCTAAGAACTTGCTAATCAAACAGCGCAATTTCCATCCTCACTTCCCTCGAAGGAATTCAATGACGGAAACAGCTTCTGTTGCAGCCGCTGTTTGCATCACGATAAGCCGGAAACAAGCGGGGAAGCGGTCATGTAAAGAGGTACAGAAGCAACGGAATACAGCGCTACTACGTAAGTTTCGGTTAAATCAGTCATATTTTCCCGAACTCCATTGTCCGTTGCAGCTCCGGACAACTAAGGAAAATCTTTCTTCATGCGGACCCCATAATCACTATTGACACTTTCTTGAAGAAAGGCATACTGTCCTTCTGAGGCTGCCTGGAGGTTGGCGTCGAGCCAGCACGTTTCCTGGCATAGCAGTATCGCCAGAGGCATGGACAAGTAGCAACATCCAGCGGTATTCAGGAAAGACGATGCGCACGCCGCACGTTGCATACACTTAAAAACACTGACTTTAGCTAAAATAAGCCTTCCCGTGTTTTTTAGCGCGGTAAGAGCGCGCAGAGGAGCATATTAGAAGTGGTTATGCACACAGTACTGTTCAAGCGTTACACAATTATTTGGCCCAGAAAATCACCAGCTATTGCACGGAAACCGAAACGAATTAACTTCCCGTTTGGGGTCTCCGCGATATCTATCGGCTGGGCTGCCAAAATACCGTTTCAAGTTCTTTTTTATTTTTGAAGCTCGAACATGACACTACAAAACCTACCATATATTTGCTATAAAATTGCGAGGGCGTATTGCTGAAATATTTTTCACGCAATTTAAACCATTTTCGGTGAACGTGCGGCGCTACAGCCAGTGGTGGCGGCACCTATATTCTCGTTTTCGGTATTCGCTACCCTATTTTACATAGGCTATGCGTAATAGGGGCATATTTGTGTTCTCAGTGCGCTAATCTGTCGATCTAGAGCATGTTGTATTGTGACTTCAGTGTCCCTTTAACAAAACTTAACTAGACGAGCAAACATTCTACTCGAAGAAAGAGAAATTGCATTTGCGTTCACTACAACGCTTTTATAAAATTGTCAATCCGTGTACAGAACAAGTACTTTCTCATTAGAAAGTTTACAGGTCTTAACATGTCGTGCCAACTAGCGAACGTACTCGTCCGAACGAGTAACTTGACATAGCACGCTTCTACTGCTTGCATTATAAACACGAAGGAACGAGAAAATGGCTGTTAGCACAACGGCAGTGTACCCGACGAAAAAACATAGACGAGGGAGAACACAACTTCCGCAGGACATGTTGAGGGGGAGGCGGTGGTTTTACTACTAAACAGGGCGCTCCTGTCAAAAAAGTTTCATCCTCGCCATCTGTATTTTTATCCCAAGTACGCGGCTTGCTCTCACTCGCCTTTTAGCAGGTTTCCCTTTGTTTTCTCAAATTTCCGGAGAGCCTAGCGTCTTCGTGATTTTATTTCTCTTTGTCGTTGCCTCAAGGGTCTCAAACCGTATGGTTCTTCCCGCGTTGCGTTCAGTTTTGATCGTCAGAGAGGAGGCGATGTGTAACTACCAATGTATTTTGGCAGCGGCACTTGTGGAACTCAACTTTCAGGCACTCGACCGCTCATCTCTGGTGCATTTAACCACTGTGGGCGTAAGCGTGCTTTGGGTAGACACTTTATTATGAAATTTTTTGAAAAGCTATTGGAATTATACTCGACGAAGTGTAATTCGACTTGCTTTTTAAATTGCAAAAATGCCGAGGGTACAACCTAATTGTTTGGCAATGTAACATAATTTCCTGGCGACATTTTTTCTCCGCCAATATTCAGACAACTTGCACGATCTCTAGTTTTGACATTGATGAGCACACACTGGTGTAATTTCGCGCCTTTCACCGTTTAAGTGTGCCTAGCGTATCGGTCTCGAATATCCTCATAGCATCAACCTCAAATTGTCCATGATTACACCACCAGTTATTTCGTGTGGCTGCTTTGACCCACCACCGCCTCAGGATTAAGAATAGTTTCGCCTTCCTTTAAACACCTAACGAAAGAGGAGCAATGGCAGTTCCTTGCACTCCAAACAAATGCCTTTCCCCATTTCACTAAATGCCATACATTTCATACCCCCCCCCCTCGTATATTCCCCGCTATGCCGCTTCTGCGAAGCCCCCGAGACGCTCTTTCATATGGTAGGGGGCTGTGCCCTCACCCCGCTACATTCGCGCCATCTCTAGCTTTCTTCTTACGAGGTTTCGGAGATTGCTCTGACCAGCTCAGACTTCAATGATCCGGGCCTACTGGTGTTGCGGGCTGTTGAGGCTAGAGAAGCTGAAGAGGCAAGGGTTTTTGACCAGCGAGGGACTCCTGCTAGTGCTTTTTTCGCAAAAACACCTTTCTCCCTCCCTCAAACTCCAAAAAATAATCTAAAGAAATAAAAGTAAGGTCTCCTTGTAAAGAAAAGTCAAAGAAAGACATAGAAAGCACCTCTTCTCTCGAATCTCTATATCTCTCTCTCTCTCTCTCTCTCTCTCTCTCTCTCTCCTCATCTCCTCTCTTCTCTCTCTCCTCTCTCTCATCTCTCTCTTCTGTAGCGTTTTCAAGGGGCGGAGATTTGCAGCGCCAGCACAGTCGATGGAGAGGTGCGTTGAGAGGGTGTTTCGGCATGCAGGCCTGCTTACGCCGACCTGTCTCCCGTCATGGCCGTATTGACATGGCTATAGGTCATGGTTGGGGATACGATTGGGGCTTTCCTCCCCTCCCCATCAGCGGCACTGGGATCTCACTCTTTCCGTAGAGTGTGCGCCCAGCGCCTTTCAGTCTTCGTACGCCTAAGAACGTTTCAAGACTTTGATTAATGAAACGCATGACATGACATGTGTAATTCGATAAGTAGCATAAAAATTTATATATGTCCGGATGTCTTTGTTGCATGGTGGAAAGCGCATCTTATAAGAGGCCCTGTCTTCGTGTCTTCGGAAACCCAAAACGTCCTTTTAGGAAGCGTCCTGTCTTTCTTGTACTTTGCGCAAACTCGCCACCTCCTTCCCCTTTACTTTATCCCATGTAGCCGGCTCCGTCTGAGTGTCAGTTATTGCATATCGGTTGGGAATTGCCATGACGAAAAGCTTCGGTGAACCCGCTAGACGCGGTCGCCCGTAACGCCTTGAGAGATAGATAAATCCGCGTGACTTTTGCCACACCTTATGAATGCACCAATGGGTAGCGGGGTCTCTCCTAAGCTTTCTTTCGTACGTGCTTTATTGTTATTGTTTACCCTTTTAGAAAATAACCTCGCCTATGCGTGTCATTTTGGTTTAATTGAGTTAGTTTCACTGTTGGATTTTTTTCCCATTTTTGAAGATACTGTTGATAGGCTACATGGAACAAGAAAACAAGAAACAAACACAAGATCACGGGTAAAAGAAGATTTTGTAATAAAGACAGTCACTATGTTAGACGGTAAACAACCCGTGTGAGCTCGCTGATTAGGCTGGTCTGCTTGCTCGAGTAGTTACGGACCTTTTATTTTATCCCCTAAGCATGATTTTGAAGGTCTTCAGTAGTCATATGGCTACACGTTGCCTTGCTTTCTTTGTTCGTAGTTTTAATCTTTCGTATAGACTTGCAAAAATTACAGTTGTATACGGTCCACGGTGACCACTTTCTATATTCACGCCTCTCTTCAGTGGTTTCCGGCCGCAGGAATCTTGCGCCTTAAAATCATAATTGTAGTTCACCATTTCCACATAAATTCCCCACATTGCTTGGGGCCTATTTCTGCATTAATTTTCGACATTGTTTGCAGTCGCACGCTGTTGATATGATTATAACCACCCGAATAACACACTATAGGCTGCGAGAAAAGAACTTTCAACATATTTTCTTTTTATCGTTCAAACGCAATCTCCCTTCTCTGGGAATTTTCTCGGTGGCAAAAACAAATCCTTAAACCGAATGCATTCCCTTCTTGCTGTTGGGAACTGCGTCAAAAACGGTAACCACAATTGCGGCCATGCAAACATCGCTCTGTTACCGGGGAAACGCCGGGGGGAGCGCAGAGAGGCTGTCGATTGTTCTGGCGTGTGGTGGGCAGAATTTAGTTGAAAATAATGCGCGAACCATTAGGGTTTTCGTCTTCATGGTTCACAATACTTTTCCACGATTTTCACACTACTTAGCCTCAGCTGCACTAATCTTACACTCTCCCCAGTTCGTGTCCTATTTCTTCCTTTTTGCGTCGTTGTGTCACTGCGCTACACTCAATCTACGAAGCGCACCAACTATCCACCAAGCCATCCTTGTGATCTGGTTAAGCATACATTAAGGCAAACACAGGTGAGATTTGCTACCTTTTGTTGTTGTTGTTTCCAGGTATGGTTTCTCAACTTCGCTACGGCCGTTTCAATCTATATACAATCACAGCGCAGTAGGAATTTGTGCTATGTATAGCGTAATAGACAACTCATTGCTTGGATGCTTTCATTAGCTCTTTCACTGCGATTCCTTTTATAAGCTTTGGAACAAAAAGGAAAAGATGAAGTCAGCGGATAAAAAAAATATTTCGGCGAGGATTGCATGCTAAAAAGAAGGAGATGGGCAAAGCGGTGTGCTCACAACAAAGAATGCGCCATTTGTGTCTGTTTGTGTAAGTAAGTCCGCTTAGCATTTACTGGGGCACGTGGAATATTCGGACATCCAGCTTTCTCATGAGGCTGTAGAGGCCAAAATTAGAGAGTAATCCATCCGAGCGGGGTCCTCACCACATACCCCAAAACTGGTGCGCCGCTTTATCGCTGACCGCTGCTTTTACTCAATTTTCTTTTGTTTCTGGGTTCTCTTAGCATGGGTTTATACTCGTAATCTTTAAGCACGCGAGCTGGTGCGAGCGTGTTTACATCTTGCCGCACGCGTTCCAGCTGGCGGACACGCCATGTAAATGTCACCGAGTTTCTGCCAGATGCCACGAGCATGCCGATTCTCTGTACATCAGTGCGGTATGTTTAGCCGAGTTCACTTACATATTTCGATCCTTCACGGACAACTGCTTTATTGTAATTAGCTATTGTGCAGTGCTGTAGACCAAGCCGTGTTCTGCCCGTCATCCCCTCTCCAAACGTTTTCCTCCTTTGACGAGCTTTGGTGTCATTTACTTATGCGATAAAAAGGGTTAATGATACAGAGTGAGCACAATTTGCAGGCTTACATTTATAATGCCCTTCTTTTCATCCCTTCAGTGTTCTTCTTTAGGGGCATCTGATGGGCGTATCTTATGTGCCTTGTGTAGCACAGCGGGTCCCGCTATAGTTTTCCTTTTCGTCCTCCTAATCTCGTTTGGAACTTATAGAGCAGGCTACAATCCTTATCTGCATCTTTTTTCCCAACTTGCGTGGATTCCCTAGAATCCTTTGCTAGGGATCCAGCGTTGTGTTGGCGCTGTTTTTACGGTGATCAGTCCATTTACACTCAGGCTAGGCCCCTCTATACGACTAAGCTGTACCTTTCACGGTAGCTTGCACCGTTGTTTTCGCAATGTTTTCTCGTTGCAAATTCAGTGTAAGGCCGACGCTTCTTTATCAGGTTCTTTATTTACTCCTCCTGCAAAAGTCTATCACATTTTTAACCAGTGCTGCTGGAAGCGCATTATGAGAGCGTGTGCAGCACGCAATGTAACTGTTAGCCTTCAATTAGTTTCCCCTTCACTTTATTTGTCAGCGCTCTGTTACCTTGCTTCGGCTGCTGAGTTGCAGGTTCTCAGCGATGTTTAGGAATTCACACTGTGGTGCAATGAGGTTTCGCACAAGCATTCCTCCGAGAGACAAAGGAAACTTGAATTTTTTAAATACCTTTACTTCTGCCAGACAGCGTATTATCGCAAAAAATGAGCCAATTAGCTTTTAGTGAGGAAATAGTGCTACTGCGAAGTCCCTTGAAAATAGGAGCGAGACAAAGATGCCGGAAAAACGCTTCAGGGCACTGCTAAAAACTATTTTAAGCCTTGTGGAACTGAAATCGTAACTGCGGTCGTTCTCACTTTCTTTTAAACAATCGCTTCACCTAAGATCTGAGCTCCGACCACCGGAAACCGAAAAAACCTGACGGGGGTGACAGCACAAGCCCCTCCTGAACACTCTAATACACAGCCCGAGCGAACTAACGGGCCCCGATCGGTTGTACATAGAGAGAGAGAGAGAGAGAGAGAGAGAGAGAGAGAGGAGAGAGAGAGAGAGAGAGAGAGAGAGAGAGTAGGAGGGCCGGGGGGGAGAAGGCTTTTTATTGAAGAAGCAGAGGGGTATGCTGGCGTTTACAGTCGCCTACATTCTTCTCTGGTGAGGTTTGGGGATGGAGAAGAAAAGGCCCAAGAAAGAGCTGGGCAGGAAAGAAAAAGGGAGAGAAACAAATGCCGTGAACTTGGCGCGATAACTGACCTGCGCGCATTTGGTTCTTGTTCCGAACTTGGGCCACATAATTTACAATTTTGAAATTAGGCCAATTCCATCCAGATGAATCAGTTGTACTGAAGATTCATCGAGGAAGTTTTGCACTAAACTCGGGTACTTCTTGATTTTCCCGGTCTCCGGGTACCTGCAGTTTGTTTGCAAACTTGTACAAAGAACTGAGATCGCTCACCGGCCTGTATGACCAGCAATATATCCTCCTTTCTCCAACTCCTCGTCCACACGTATCGGACAGGAGTCCTCAGGAATGCCATAGACATCAGCGAAGGAGCCAGTCTGGCCACAAGGACTCAGGTTAGGTCTCAAGTGAGGTCAGTCCGGACCTGCTAGTCGTTACTAAGCAGAAAGAGTTTCCGCGGCCCGTGTACTAACCTCCCCTTTCCTCGTTTGCCCCAAAAGATCGAGACCAGGTTTTTCGCACCGACCACTGCGTCACCAAGTCTCAGATCAAGACTTGGTGACTATGAACCCCCCGCGTAGGACCTGATTCCCCGGTCCAGGAACCTTCGCGTCGGCAGCCAGGCGCATACTCCCCGTGCAGAAGATGGCGGCTTCCTCGAATTCACGAGGACTTTTTCACCGCAAATTTTGATCGAATTTTCGTTCCAAGCACCAACTTCGGCAGCCACCTAAGCTGCCCGGGCCGGCGTCCGCATCACGCATCGGTGTTCTTGCGGGACACTTGTCCTCAAAGTACCGTCGGTAGTTGCTCAAACTCCCATGGGCATTGAATCATGGAGTAAGCTTGACACCCACTCACTGCAGCATTCGCTTTTCATTATACGGAGTGCGCGCCCGAAGAAACGGCAAGAAGAACGCAGGCACGGGCAACGTTAGACTGGCCTCAAGCCGCCGCCTTGCCCACCTTGTCTTCTTTCGACGAGATGGCTGCGCTCGCGAGGCATTCAATTACCTTGCTCTAACGGGAATAGATTTTGATTGACACCTATAATAAGCGGACGTTTTGCTTGTTTTCGTCTCTGTGCGTCGACTGAAGCGTTGACTGAAATATTGCAAAACGACCATTCATAGGGGGGAAGGCGTCAACGGATAGTGAAAAGCGTACGTCAAAGAGTTATACCTACCCTAATTAATTGTATTTTAATTGAGAGACAGACATAACGCTTACCTTGATGCTTGGGCCAATATTCATTGTCTGATTTTATGCATTTTCAAGATCAAGTGTATTATCTGAAAAGAGAAACTTACATCTAAACTTGAATTAATGGGAAAAATTCCTAATTTTTTTCATTAGTTGCTGTTGAAAGACACGCATAAATGTTTGTGAACAAATTCTAATTTTTAATACGGAATGGCTTCGTGTGCTCGATTGGGAAACCTGACTCAAGCGGAGTTAATGAAATTTCAAAAAGTTTATTTTGTGACTAAGCCTCTTTTATTTGGCGGAAAGACCCATTTCGTCATTTCCAAACGTTTGAAGTCCAGGAAAACTTTTCTCTATATGAAGCGCAGAGCCCATATTCGAGGAAAATTAATTTATCAAAGTCTTAGAGAAATTTAGTGCATAAAAAAGCTGCAATGAAAATAAAATTATCTACAAACTTGACAGAAATCCGTGTGTTTGAAATTATTTTGAAAGCAGTATTGCCAGCCAGACCACGGTTGGCGTAACTGGACGAATTTTTGCTGCAGTAGAAGCACAATTGCTGGGAGTTTTGAACACGTGAAAAAACGTCCATTTAAGATGTTTTTGTGTCCGGAATCATTGACATTCCAGAAGAAAAAACAAAAGCCTAAAATTTCGGGGAGTTACATATTATTAGAAATGATGTATTCAGCGGGAATGAAAAAAGGTGCATATCTTGTTTCCGCAAGAATTTATGTAATGGTTATGGACGGGCTGATGTGTAATTTCAAAATCCTTTCGTACAGCTTCCAGAACTCGCGTTAACCTCCATTAACAGGGCCTATAGCACTGTATACTTGCATCAGCCCGCCCTGCGAATTTAGGAATGAGCTTGAAGTCGTGGAAGAGGGAAAAACGCGGATCGTAGACATTCTGGCCAGGATTAAGCCAAAGAAGTTGTATTTGGTAGGTCATGCAGTAGGAATAACGGAGAACCACTAAACCATCTCTATAACAGAACGTCCATCAAGAAATCACCAAGAATGTAGGGGAACAGAAAGTACCCGATAAAGAGATGGAATACGAAAATTAGGAGCAAAAAATTACCCGAAACCCCCCACAGGAGTGGCTGTACATCTTTAGAAGAAGCCTACACCCTGCAGTGGACACAGATGGGTCGTTGCTGTTGTGTATGATGGCGATGATTTAAATCGGGATGCGTCGCAAATTTAACGTCATCAGCCGGCATGTGGGGCATGTACAAACAGGGACCTTTCAATTTACGGTTTCCTTATGTCCCTACTGCATTGACGAAGGTCGTTGCAAGTATTGCAATTATACCTTAGGTCTTCGAAACTATTTCAGACTAACAAGCCAAAAAATATAACAAATAAAAATAAATCAATTTCTTTCTTTACGACGAGAGCCTTCCGGGGTCGCTTATCGTCGTTGCTGAACAGCGGAGGTTCAAAACACAGCCGTCATGGCGCAGGGTGAAGTACGACCTCTGGGAGATGTAAATCACACCGGCACTAACAACACGGACTCGGCTCTGCCGACGGATGTTTCCCCAGGGGTCCTGCCGTTCTTTGGCTCGACCCAAACGTCCCTTGAACGCCCCATGCGTACCGGGTCGGGCATCTCCGATTATGTGACTCAGATGTATCTGTGAATTCCGCAGGGAGTCACGCAAACATTTTTGTTCAGCCTGTGAAAGGAGCACTGGAGGCAGTTATAACAACAAAAAAAGTGTTGAAGTCACAACAACGCTTATACAGAGAAAAGGACCAGAACGGAAATATAGCAAGCAATTAAAAAGGTTTGACATCGCCTTGCTTTCTGTCTTCCCTATTCTCGGTTTCTAAGTGCCAACTATTTTGTTAAGTGCCCCTAAAAGTAGCACAGTTTGCACGAACGTGTCGCTCCTTCTTAGTGGCCGGGTAGCATAGGGAGATTTTTATTCGTGATGTCTTCCCGCTTTTGCGTAACCTGAAGTAAAAAAAAATGACTAAACGCAGGTTTCATCCATGATTGCGGCGTTGTATGCGAATCTTATTTGTTGCTTGGGAGTTTACTCGTTCTTGCATCGCAGGCGAACACGGAATACTCAAAGGAAATAATGCCTTTAGTGGATGTACTGCAAGTTCGGGCAGCGCAAGTGTGAGCAGTGCAGGGTATAGAAGTTTGTCTGGTAATGCATCTATTGTTTGCTTCACTCCCATAAGCGTTGTTTATGCGGGAGTACACCCTTTACAGGGAATGAGGCGATGGCTCAGGGGGACTGCCAACCCGGTATACCTTCACGTCAGGGACGAAGACAATGGGGGCTTAGCAGGAAGAGCAAACTCTCAATGGAATACAGTAGAGATAATGACAGTAACTACTGCACCATATTTTACAGCAGATCTGTTTATGCAGGCACAAATCCGTGCGGCGGAGACAGAAAACCCGAGCGCACGGGCGAGCGTGCCTCGCGGTGACCGCCCCGCGTCCCCAGCTCCAGTCAGCGGGCGTGACCTTGATGCTTTAGCGAAAAAGTACCGAGCAAACATGACCGCCTGCCTCGCGGCCACCGCACCGGCGTCGTCCAGGCTTGCGCATGGTCTAACGCCACATGAGGAGCTCCCGCTTTCGTCGTCGTCGTGTAGCGACCCGCACGCCAAGGTTCCGCCGCCCCGAAGGCGATGACAACGAATCTGTCAAGCCATATTTTCACAGTCAATACACGTGTAGTCGGCCACCAGACCAGCTGAGGATGAAGTAGATGTCTACCGAGGGGAGGAGCCGCTTCATAGGGCTTTGCCCTACGTGACTGTGCCGTCGGAAGACGACGAAATCAATGACGACGATTGCTACTGAATAAAACACTGCACATAATTTATTGGTCTTTGCTTTACAGTGCCGTCCAAAGCGGCTTAGCACTGCGGAGGGCCGGCTGCTCTCTCTCTCTCTCCTGGGGTCTGTGTCAGTGTGGGGGGAGAGGCTAGGTCGACCCCCAGATCTGCTGCGTCTCCACCCTTGCACCACTAAGGCATGCAGCGCCAATTTTTGGGGGTTGTCTGCCTTATTTCTGCATGCCATCTCTTTTGGCAGGGTTGAGAATACCATTGACCCAAACATTGCCGTGCACTGCCACGTAATAGAACATCTCGTGCAAGCTAAAGACAGGAGTGCAGTCGACGCCATAGTACTTTTTCTAGGCGCGCCATCTCGTTTTGCACAAGCACAATAAAGGAAAGAAAATGTCCAGCCCATTTGTTCTTTGCTGCAGTGGCCGTGCCTACCGTATTCCCTAAAAATCAATTCCAAAATTCGTCAATCCAAAAATCAATGAAGCGGATGCTCCGAAAGGCTAGTTGTCAAAAGCGAAGCTGTTTAGCAAATCGTAATTTTTAGTGTCCGCAGTTAACAATACCAAGAAATTGCGGAACGTGCTCACGGGAGCGCGGGCCTCGCGGCGACCGCCTGGCAGTTAACAAAACCAAGAACATTCCGAGCGGTCATGTATGCGTACCTGGCGACGACCAATGAGCGTCCATGGCGTATGTTTGTCAAGCCAAGCATACCTACTTAGGGTGATTGGGCAAGATTGCGGTGAACGCCCGGTAGTTAAATAAACCAAGAAAATGCCGAGCACTCGTGTGTGCGTGCCTCGCGTTGACCGCCCAGCGTCCCCGGCGCGTGTTTGTCAAGCCAAGCATAAGCACTTAGGGAGATTGGACGAGACTGTGGCGACCGTCTGTAAAAATAACCCCACGTTCCCGCGTGGGGAACCCTGTGGAGATGCAACGCATCTTGGGGGTTCACTTGGTGTTTCCGTTGGGTTGATTCTCTAATTGCGTGAAGCGTGTGAATAACGCGTATGATGTATTCTTTATTTAACACGCGGCGTAACGTTAACGATGACGGCCTTGTGGTCGCTGAAGTGTACGGGTAGTGGATGGCGAAGTAACGGGACCACCGTGCAGTTTGCAGCGAAGATCAAGTCTATGCACGTGCCCGAAATCGGAACGCCGGGGCTGGAACGACCGCGGCTATGACGCAACGTTGCGCGGCTATGACGCAACACAATCCAACACAATCCACTTTAATCCAATCCAATCCAAATCCAATCCAAGCCAAGCCAAGCCAATCCAATGCCCCTCGCGAGAGAGTGTTCGCTATCGGAGAGGAGAGGGGGTGAGCGGCGGAGAGCGCAGCTCGTGCGGCGAGGAGAATGGGGGAGGGGTGTGGACGGACAACAACAACGCCGTATGGATGGACAAGGCGAGTGAATGAGATGCAGTCGCATCTAAAAGCCAAGAAAATTCCGAGTGCTCGTGTACGCGCCTCACGCCTACCGCCCGCGACCCCGGCGCATGTTTGTCAATCCAAGCATACCCACTTAAGGAGATTGGACAATATTGCCAAAAAAAAAAAAAAAAACTCCAGCTTGCGCCGGAATCGTGGCAACTCTTGCTAGGAACGAGAATGACACGTCATAGCGTACGTCCCTCCCAGACGATGTCTAATAATTATCACTTCCAAAAAAATGAAGGAAGCTGACACTTATAGAAACAATGATGGAGTAAAGGTCGTTGCGGCAGCGAAGAAGAAGCAAATCGGCTGCAGTTGCGGACTTAAATCTTTGTGATGATCGTGAAGGTTGTGTGTAGCTTCGTTACCTTCATGTTTTACACGTTAGTGTTAGCTTCCTTCTTTTTTTATTGTAGGTGTAAAGAAACAAGTTCGACTTTTCTCTGATGTGGGACCACACTCAGGCAGCAGTTAGGAATTAAATGCCTGTTCGCAAATTAAAAAGCGTGTTGGTAAATGTTATTAGACTAGCCGACGTTACCATACGCACGTTAATTTGAGCTTTAAAGTACAGTTACTGTTGAGAAGGGGTTCGAAAGGTTGATTTGATTCTGTTCACTCTTTGTACGGGTATATAAGAAGGCTTCTAAGGCTTGTCAATGATAGAATTTAGACCAATTTGGAGATATTTGAAACGACACTTTGCTAAACTGTAAGTTTTTAGTTCACGTTCCACGTATACATTGATTACTGGGGAAGCTTTGGTACAATACAGCAGGAACCACATACAAAATTACTGATACTCTTCCGGTAAACACGCCGTTAGGGCCGAGAAATACGCAAAAAACAGCTCCGAATATTATCTATGGCATATTCAATATAAGCGGATTAATTTGCGACGTGCTGGAGCTCAATGAATGAATTCATATAGAACCGTAAAGTTAAGGGCAACCTAACGTCAGTTAGTAACACTCCTTTTTTATGAACGCCCTGCAATTGCAAAGGCCCAATTTTCGGAAGGAGCCATAGGCTTTCTAGTATATTATTCAGCAACTAACGAAACTTGCTCACACTGAAACTGCAGCCAAAATACTACTGGTTCTTTTCCCTTTTAATTATGTTAAGAGATACGTAACTAGAGGTGACCCTCGCCTAATTCATAAGCGCAGAAAATTATTTGCATAATCATTTCTTAATTCATCAGGTGACTCCAGGGGTACTTTCTTTTTCATGCGCTTGATTGAAACGAATGAGTCAGAAAACGCGAAGTGCCGCAATCGCCTTTTTTAACGCATTCTTGCCCCCTGACTTATCGCCTCTTTCGTTTCCCTCGGTGACCCACATTTTTCTCTCAATATCCCTCCATCAGCCAGTCTGCTCTTTTTCCCTTTGTTACGCCTCGTTCGACGCATCGTTGCCCTTCCCGGGGGCGTCGTCTGAAACGAGCGACACGCACATCCTTTCCCCGCTTCTCGTCCCAGTCGTCCATTCGTTCCTTCCCGCTTCTCCTCCCTCTTCATTCGCTTTTACCCATTTTGTATTTTTCCTCGAGTTCGGTTGCGATTCCACCACGTGCGGCGTTCGTGCCGTCCCAAGCGGGCGTAGAAAGCGCAGTTCATTCGACGTCGTCCCGACGGAAACTGCATTACCCTATCGACGCGCTCCTCGAAGAAGACGAGAAGCGGGCGCATACGGCGCGGTCGAGGGGATAAAACGCTCCTCTTAAAACCTTCATGCCTCGGTGGCAGAGAAAGGCCGCCCCTTTTACTTTCAAGGCTGTTCGTTGCCCGCGGGTACGCGTCGCGGCAGCGGCCAACCTAAATATGCAGTCGTTTTCAGTTGCGTCGCTGTAGATCTGCGATTTTCGGGCTTGTTTTTCTCCTTTTCCCCCTTTTTCTGTCCCTGTAGCCCGCATTACCGAACCTGACGTTGCGCCCTGAGCGCATTTTGGTGCTCAACTTCGCAAAGCCACCGCGACGGTCGATTGTAAACAAGCCGTGCGGCTTGTTTACAATCGACTGTCGCAGAGAATTCAGAAGCTTGTTGCGCCGCGGAGAATTCAGAAGGCGCCGCCGCGTGGAACGCACTGTGCTTGTTTGTTGTACACTGCTTGTAAATGCGAAAAGTGTCTAGCCTCCTCAGTCCCTGGGTATCCAAATGCGTACCACAACTATAAAAGCAAAAGCTTTCCCCCATTCGAAATTCGCGCGTCAAATGTTGTCTCCCCGCAAAAAGCATGCCTTGCCAAGCGGCAAAAATGGCTTTCAACGACGCCAGCGCTCGAATGCGTCCACAGGGTAAGCAAGACCCTGAGTACCCAAATGGGTACCATTAAATTTTATTACTTTAGTTTCCTTTTTTGTTATTGTAATTTTTTGCGTTTATTTCTATGGATAATGAACAGAATAAAAGTGTGTTGTAGCATTTTGAAGCATTTTTTGTAGCATTGTAGCATTTTTGTAAACATTTTTCTTTGCATTCCACAAGCACTGAAACACAAAGTACCAAAATGGGTACCATCAAATTTTATTACGTTCGTTTGCTTTTTTACTATTGTATTTTTTGCGTTTATTTCTACGGATAATGAACCGAATGGAAGTGTGCTACACGAAGATTTTTGTATTTGTGCATTCCTGGAACTGGAGAGGCTAGACAAATAGAGGGGAGAAGCTAACCTGATCTGGAAGTTTGTAGAGAAAGGCGCTTCTTGATGTCTGTTTTCTTGTTTGCTTGCGTGTTATTTGCGGTTCTGTGCGTATGTGATGATATTCAGAACAAACTTTCGACGCTAGTCAGATGAAGATGATAACGAATAGGGTCCAGTCGAGGAAAGGCGCTCCATTACAGTGGAGGAGGGGGGGAGGAGAGGGAGCAGAAAGCGTGATGCGGTAGAGCGCTGGGTTGTATTGACGAGAAGCATGATCGGAAAGCCCAATAATGGTGCAATTCTTGTGACGTAGGTACTATTGCTTCCGAACAAAAGGCCCAATGAAAAGGCAGCGAGTACGTAAGAACGGGGAAGTGAACAAGGTTTGCTATATTGATAATGAGTATGTCGGTCTCACTAAGTAATAAAAAGACTGCTCTATCTACGTTATCCACAGCGGTGGCTGAGTGGCTAAGGCGTAGTGCTGCTGAGCCCAAGGACGCGGCGACCGCTTCTCTGATGGAGCCCAAAAGCAAAAACGCCCGTGGTTCGAGATTTCGGCTCACGTTGAAGATCCCTAGGTGGTCGAAATTAACCCGGAGCCCTCCACTACGGCGGGCCTCATCACCTGCGGGTCGTCGGTGCGTTAAACCCTGCAATCAAAAATGGAATCATCCGTCTACCGCTCGTGCCCCCTGTATATCTTTTCTCCGTTTAATTGACCGCATGACAGATTACCCAAGCAAGCCCATCCTGGACGCAAAGAAAGGACGAAATGGTTCTGGCAATGATTGCGCTCAACAGCAATGCTCCATTGCAGCATTCAAGTGCGCAACCTACATATAAGGGAAAACTTAATTCACGTGCTGGCAGCGGAGGGGAGTGCACGTTCTGAGCTAAGCAGAAATACTACTTGATTACAGATATACGAATCCTCAATGATCGAAGGTGAACAAAATACACAATATTTATTTCTTAGCAAACACGCAATTTTTTATTGTAGACTGATCCTCACACAAAACACAGACGAAAAATAGTCGACGCATTTAAAAAATCTCGCGTAAGCCCGAGCTGCTCTTCAACAGTTCTCCACCCGGTTCTTTCGGCGCCCTGCTCAACAGCTAACTGGTTGTGCCTGTTATATCGCAAAAAGAAACGCGCTTTTGTTCATCTACTTGGGTTTTCCCACCAACCGGAGCAGCGGATATCACAGGCTTTTCAACCTCCAGCCCACTCCTGTTTCAGCTCCCTAGGTCGAAAGACGCGAAGGATGCTTGAAGTTGCGCAAATGAATATAAAGTGTGCAATACTACTCCAAGATGGCTTACTGATAAGGGGGCGTTTAGCGTCCTTGTTAATGAAAAGGACAGCGAGTAGTAAGACAGATCCCCAGAGCCAGCTAGAGCCAGCTATAGAAGGGTTGCGACGGCTTTTTCTTTAATCATTTCTTCCATCGTGCTGTGGCCTTGGGCATAACAACAGAGCACATGGACTAAAAGCAGCGTGTAAGCAGTAGGCAAACACAGGAGAGGAGAAGCTAGTCCTCCTTTGCGCCGTCCATGCTCTACGCTCTCTACATCGTCGCCATTGCGACGGCACGGTTGGCTATGACTAATGATACAGGCAAGGGGATGGATTACGGCGAAGTTATACTCCAAGGCTCAGCGTCTTCGTAACTTGCTATGAAGGACCAAGAGCACGCGATTACAAGGAAGCTTTCGCAATGGCACTGCCTCGTGTGCGTGAAACTCCCACAAAGAAGCATGTCTTCGCAGGGCCACGTGCATGCCGTGTCATGCTGCAGCCTTGTTTTGCCCCCATATATAACCACTCAGGTCTGCTTCCCCTTCTTCAGAGAACTATTCATGTCTCTAAAACACTTGTGTTGGCGTTGTTCGTTCGGTCTGTTTCAGTTAAATCTATGGAAAGTGCCGAAGAATTGAATAGAATAAACACACCGTTTATCGAAGAAGAGAAAAAGCGAGAAACGGCCTGAGTTCAAGAGTTGGAAAGCGGGATTGGACGGATTGGGTTGGGGAGATTAGTGTGGGTAGGGAAACAAACTAAACGCAGTCCTTAATGCTTGCTTCTGTGCAAAACACCAGCAAGCAGTCAAGCTTGAGGAAGAATTATCTCATTCTCATTGACTTGAGAAGTACGTGACGTTTGCCATGTACAGGACGCACAATTTGCGAGGCGGCAGTGTTAGAAGCAGTGCAGGAAGGCATCAAAGCATGTTTAAGGAAGGCTCGTAGGCAACCACCCTGATGACTCTACTTACAGCACTTAGGCACGTGGGTTACTTGATGTTATCCATAAGCGGCAAAGATGGCAAGAATTTCGGCTGGTTAACGATGAATGTCCTAAGTGACGTAGCAGCAAACTAATCAAAGCGTGTGGACTGTCTAGGCCTGCGTCTTGGCCCAGTTTTCAAATCTAGAGGAAATGCTATCACTGGAAATCCTCCAGGAGCTGCATCCACTCCAAACATACACAGACATCCTGTCCCGTTACCAGCCTGAACGCTGCAACTACCCACATCAACATTGACGCCTCACAAGAGAAAAATCTACCACTGTAAGAAGACCACAAACCAACACCTACCCATCCCCCCCCCCCCAACTCGCTCTGCCCCGTTACACTCTACAATACGATGTGGGAGTCCTGGAAAACCCTATACGTCACTCCTATCCCTAGCCCCTCTATCGAGCAGTGGAGGGCTTCTCTGGCAAGTTGAGATCCCGACATACAATCCACCCTGGGGACGAGGGGGAGGACTTCCAGCAAAAGCCAAGGCTTCCTAGAATAAGGCTGCATTCCCCACTGTTAAATATCATCATCACGGCCCTTGAAGACGAAGAGCAAGGAGACTGCTCCTTCGTGCGAGCGCGTGCTACTTCTACTTCTTCATAAAACGTTCGTTGTTCCATGCCGTCACTGGTCTCGCTCGTCTGAACAAATGGTGCCGTGACCAGGATTCTACCTCCACGCCCACAACAGACGTCTACCTGCGACTGAGCAGCAGAGAAGGAAACGGCGGAGGAGCAGCGGACCGACCTGGATCGCGTGACGAGACCGGAGTGGCCAGCAGAGGCATTGGAACGGCTAACAAGTAAGGCGTCATCATAAACCGCAGAGGAATGAGCAAAGAAATGCTAACGAAGAAAAGGAACGCAGCCGAGCAGCAAGTTAATGAAGCAGCCAGCAGAGAACAGCTACTCGCGACTCAGGCGCAGATCAAAGGGATAAGCGAAAGCCTCAAGAGTGCAAATGAGCAAATGGAGAAATATCTGACTGAAGAAACCGCCGATGCCGAATTTGAAAGAGTAATAGAGTATGACATGAAAATAACAGCAATTTTGTCTACCATCGAGTTCAGAATTAGAGAGCCTGTACAAATGGAATTAAATAGCAGCGCAAGGCAGGCGGTAGCACCAAGTACCACTCAAGACGCAACGGAGCTAGTTAAACTGCCCAAGATGGAAATGATAAAGTTTGGCGGAAGAGCTTTGGAGTGGCACCGCTTCTGGGCTCAGTATGAGTCAGCGGTTCACCTCAGACCTAATATGACCAAGGGACAAAAATTCAATTATTTGTTAGCATCTGTCACTCGAAAAGCAGCGGCTGCCATAGAAGGACTCCAGTATTCCGCAGAGGACAATTACGATGAAGCGATAAAAATATTACAAGAAACGTTCGGAAATCGAGAACAATCGGTGGGGCTGCACATGAGTGAGCTGTTGAACATAGAGAAAGTAAGTTCGGCACAAGAAACGGACGATCTCCGCAGGCTTGTGCAGAGAGTACAGATCAACAGATTGGCACTGAAATCACTGAAGGTGGAACCCGAGAGTTACGCACCGATGTTGTTGCCAGTGTTGAAAAGAGCGATTCCATCGGAGTTATCAGTCCAGTTCAAGTCCAAAGAAGCCATAAGGAGCAGCTCAGCCACGGAAGTTAGCGCGCAAAACCACTCAACGGGAAAAGAGTACGCTGAAAAGTTGGACAGGCTGATGACATTTCTACGGGAGCAGTTATGCTTTCGGGAACAAACACAGCGTGGAACAGGAGAAGACAGCTGCGAAAGCCAAAGATAGCATCAGGCAGCTGCGCACAACTTCCAGCTTCTACAACTCAGCGGATAGAATCTGCCTGTTCTGCAAGCAGAAAACCATGCGACTGAGGACTGTCGTAAGAGCATTCCAATGGACTGAAAAGAAGGCCATTCTCACAGAGAATAGAGCATGCTTCAGGTGCACCCGACCCGAATCACACTGCACGGATCTGCAGAGCACGCGTAATAAACTGCAAGCAATGCAACGGACGACATGCTACGTCCTGTGGTAGAACAGTGCGACAAGAAAAGACGGTGCAGGTTGAAGCACAGCAAGCGAAGGCGACGACGTCTACTCTGCACGCTACTGATAATATACAGCATGGTTCTGTGCTATTGCAGACGGCTGTGGCATGGATAGGGGACACACGTCTGGCCGACATTGCCGTTTGCTGTTGGACAGCGGAAGTCAGCGGTCATTCATTGAAATTGGATTGGCGAAAGAAATTGGCGCAAAAGTAATACGACAGGAAAGGCTAACAATCGGTTGCATTCGGAGGAGACGAGAAAATCAAGTACATGGACGTAGTTCAAGTGACTATAGCATCCCGAGACAAGCAAACAGAAACAGTAATCGAAGCTCTGCAGGTTGACGTGATTTCGCACAGTAAGCTTCCTTCTCTCAATCAGAACATCAAAGAAATAATGGAACAACTGCAGCTACGAGTAGCGTACGACAGGACCAAGACGGCAGCCACAGATGCGATAGGACTACTAGTTTGGCTCCGATTATTATTGGGAGTTTCTCACTGGTAGAACACATCAACTTGAAGGTAGACTGATGGCAGTCGAAACGACCTTAGGTTGGGTAGTGGCAAGTCCTTCGGAGAAAGTAAAACGAAACTAACGCAAACCCAATCAGTCATGGTTCGGAAAGTTGAAGCTGCGGAAACAGAACTTCAACAGGACCTACAGAAGTTCTGGAGCCTGGAATCATTTGGCATCACAAACCCAGTTTGCAATACTAAAGAAAGCGAAATCATAGAAGAATTCGAGCGGAAGATAGTAGAGCAGCGAGAGGGTCGCTATCAAGTGAGCTTGCCGTGGAAGGAGAGCGTTTAATCTGGAAACCAACGAGGAAACGCCACAAAAAGGCTATTACAACTTACGAAAAGGTTTAAAGAAAAACGAAGTAATGCTGAGTCGCTACGATCATGCGATCTCCGAATATGTGACATTGGGAGTCGCGGAAGAGGTCCAAGAATCCTCGGAACCTCTCGCTGGGCTATGTTACTACATGCCACATCACGCGGTTATTCGCGATGACAGAGCCACGACGAAAGTTCGCGTAGTATTCGACGCCTCTTCACACACGCAGAAGGGTATGTCGTTAAAGGACAACCTGGAGGCAGGACCTAACTTCAATGAAGACGTGCTGTCGTTGCTCATCAATTTCCGCAAAGAAATGTGGCCCTATTTGGAGATGTAGAGAAAGCGTTCCTACAGATCTCTATACATGAAGAGGACAGGGATGCGTTGAGATTTCTGTGGTGGAAGCACGACGCTGACGGAAACCTACTGAACGAGATTCAAACCTGGCGCATGACTAGAATCACGTTTGGCACAACACCCAGCACGTTTCTTCTTGCTGCAACAATCAAGCACCACCTGAAAAAAGCGTCTGAAAGGTATCCAGAGACAACAGAAATCCTTCGAAAGGCGATCTACGTGGATGATGTAATCCTTGGGGCAGCAACGTTTGAGAGTGCGGTCAAGCTGTACACAGAGGCCAAACAAGTGTTCAAGGAGGCGGCAATGAATTTGAGAAAATGGACATCCAATGAAGAAAGACTCAACCAAATGATCGATGAAAACGAAAAGGATGATGATCATGTGAAGATCCGCTCGAAAGGCACACGATGCTTCTTGGTATGATGTGGAAGCACGCAAAGGACGTGATATCCTTTCCTGTGGAGAAATGGGCTTCCTTTCCAGACGACACATGCTTGACCAAAAGGACAGTATTACAAGCAGCAGCCAAGATATTCGACCCGCTTGGTTTGTTATCCCCGTTCACGATCCGCGCCAAGATAGGCTTTCAAAGACTATGGAAAACTGACGTCACGTGGGATGATCCACTCCCCAAACAAGAATGCGACGAGTGGAGGAGACTGATGTCGGATGCGGAGGAACTGCAATTGTTAGAAATTCCACGATGTTACGCAAGCAACGACAAAGTAGTGGAATCGTACAAGCTTCATGTATTTGCCGATGCGAGCCCAGCAGCATACGGAGCGACAGCATACATAGTAATGTTGTACAACGATGGCACGAAAGAATCTCAGCTACTGACAGCGAAAAGCCGCGTAGCTCCAAATAAAGAGTTCAGTTTGGCAAGACTTTAACTGATGGCAGCAACGTTAGCATCAAGGCTTAAAGAATACATAACGAGTCACTTCAGCGAAGCAATTCAAGATATAGCCTGCTGGACTGGCTCGATTATTGTTCTTCATTGTATTAAGGGGACAAGCAAAAGAGATCCATTCGTCACCAACAGAGTCGCAGAAATAAGAGACAAGACATCTCAAGCAAGCTGGTCTTTTGTTCAAGGTGAAGACAATCCGGCGGACCTACTAACACGTGGAATAAGCGCAAAATCGTTGATGGAATCAAACATCTGGTGGCACGGACCTAAATGGCTGACCTCAGATCAGCAGGAAAAAGCAAACATGATAAGTACGAAAATGACGATGGATTACCCGCCCGAAGTACAGTGCCATAAATGCACAGGTATGACTGAAAGCAAACCAATCATGGACGTCGAAAATTATTCATCATATGGGTGGCTTCTACGAGTGACTGCATGGGTATTCAGGTTCGTAAACAACGCCAAAAAAGAATATCGTCAGGGGTCGTTGACTGCGAAAGAGGTGACAACTGCGGAGACATACTGGATACGACAAACTCAAGGGCTAATCTGGAGAGAAAGTGGCGGTAGTGCGACAAGCGTGAAGACATTTGAAATCAGTGGACAGGAAGTCTACTTGGACGATGAAGGACTCATCAGACTAACAGGACGCTTGCAATAGAGCCAAGTGTCAAGCCGGCATGTCATTGTACTGCCAAAGGACGCAATTTTCACGAATTTGCTGATACGTCACGTTCACCAACTTGTGTTACACGGCGGCGTTCAAGCAATACTCGCGCAGCTACGCACCAAGTTCTGGATTTTGCAAAGTCGCCAGGCCGTGAAGCGAGTTCTAAACAAATGCATGGTCTGCAAGAAGCACAACACCAGGCCTGCCAGTCAACCAATGCCGCCACTACCGGCGGACAGGGTCAACGAATCGCTACCGTTTCAAGTGACAGGGCTTGACTTCGCGGGTACGCTTTATGCGAAGTACAAAGACGAGATTATAAGGCAATACGTGGTAGTTTTCACCTGCGCGGTAACGAGAGGAGTGCACTTGGAGGTGACCAATGACATGTCTACGAGCAGTTTTTTGCAGGCTTTCAGGCGGTTCACAGCCCGAAGGGGTATTCCTGCCATAATCTACTCCGACAACGCAAGAACCTTTAAAAGAGCTGAGAAGGAGATCAACAGAATGCTCGAAACTATCAGGCAACAACAGGTGAAGGATTACTGTAGTGTTCGAAACATACAGTGGAAAACGATAGCCGAGTGCGCCCCGTGGTGGGGAGGTTTTTATGAGCGCCTAATTCGAAGCCTGAAGACGTCGATGAGAAAAATAATATGAAGAAAGACAGCTTCAGTGGAGGAGCTGCGAACAATTGTCGCCGAAGTGGAAGGAGCTCTCAACAATCGCCCTTTGACTTACGTGTATGGCGAGCCCAATGAGTCCATGCCACTAACGCCAGCAGACATCATAGGTGGACGGCAAAAGCTACACGATGGACAAGCGAAGACACACGGAGTAGATGTTGAAGAGGAATGGAGGAGTCGATGCCGACTTGTAAGAGCTTGGTGGAAGAGATGGCATCAAGAGTACATAAAAGAAATAGGAGCGACTGTCAAGGCCAAGGCACGCCACGCTAAACCACTGTCCGTGGGAGATGTGGTGCTAACTGAAGACCGGGGCCCAAGGACGTTTTGGAAAATTTGCCGAATTGAGAAAACCTACCCTGGACGCGACGGAGTGACAAGGGCTTGCCTCCTTCGGACGGGAAACAAAGAACTTCTCAGAAGATCGGCGAATCACATCTATCCCTTGGAGGGCTGCTTCAAATGACCCGCCAAAATGCAACGCGATTCAAGTTGGCCGGGCGGGAGCTTGTTAAATATCATCATCACGGCCCTTGATAACGAAGAGCAAGGAGACTGCTCCTTCGCGCGAGCGCGTGCTACTTCTACTTCTTCATAAAACGTTCGTTGTTCCATGCCGTCACGGGTCTCGCTCGTCTGAACACCCACAGCTGTACCCGCAACAAAAGTCACAAAAGAGAAAAAGCTCAGCAGTGAAAAAACGTGAGCGCCGAACACCCCTACCCTGTCACACCCCTACCACCCACAAAAAAAATGAAGTGCCGAAAGAACCGCCCCTACTAATATCCACGCTCTTCCTTCACCTTCTTTTTTTGCAGCCACACAGACAAATTTTGAGCAATGCTAACTATTAAAATGGTGGGCATGCTCTTGGTTTGTTGAAGGAGTTAATATTTTCTTGCTGCGACTGACTCTTCCGGAACTATTTCAGCTGCAAACTTATAGGTTTTTACATTCCGCAGTGTTCGAAGATTTCAAAGCTTCCAGCTTCGCCCGGAGTACAGAAGCGACCAGAAACAGTTTACTAAATACGGTTACTTGCATTTTTGCGTCACGCCTTAATGTGAAATAATAGAATAATTTCAACATGGCTGCGAAGTGCGGAGACACAAAGTTGAGTGAGATCTCGGCTAGGCTTCTGGTGAGCCTCCTCGTTCTTTGTTTCTTTTGTTCTCTGCAGTTTCATGTAAGAAATGACCATGCTGCAGTGTACATTTACAGGCACTGATCCCATCCGCCGTCCCCGTCCACACCGAATTTATGCATTGCGCCATCGACTAGGAAGCAGAATAAAAAACTATGATAACGCAAGGTAACCAATCAGATCGCCGTGCCATCATTTTCTTGCGAGACTGCTCCTACATTTGACTCCATCTTGGCGCACAGAAAGATAAAGAGAGGGAAGTGTGTGTGTGTGTGTGTGTGTGTGGTGTGTGTGTGCGTGTGCGTGTGTGCGTGCGCGCGTGTGTGTGCGTGCGTGCATGCGTGCGTGCGTGTGTGCGTGTGTGCGTGCGTGTGTGAGTGCATGCATGTGTGTGTGCGTGTGCATGCGTGAGTGCGCGTGTGCCTGTGTGTGTGTGTGTGTGTGTGTGCGTGTGTGCGTGTGCGGTGCGGGGTGTGTGTGTGTGTGTGTGCGGGCGTGTGTGCGTGTGTGTGCGGGCGTGTGTGGTGTGTGTGTGTGTGTGTGTGCGCGCATGCGTGCGTGCGGGCGTGTGTTTATGTGTACACGCCTGTGTACGTGTGCGTGTGTGTGTGCATGCGTGCGTGCGTGTGTGTACGTGCGTGCGTGCATTGTGGTGTGCGTGCGTGCGTGAGTGCATGCGTGTGTGTGTGCGTGCGTACGTGTGTGTGCGGGCGTGTGTGTGTGTATGTGCATGCGTGCGTGCGTGCGTGCGTGTGTGTGTGTGTGTGTACGTGCGTGCGTGTTTGTGTGTGTGCGCGCGCGTGTACGTGTGCGGGCCAGCGTGTGCACGTGCGTGCCTGTGTGTGCGAGCGTGTGTACGCGCGCGTGTGTGTTAGGTCTTAAGGGAGATTTGTTCACCTACAACTTGCTATACGAAGCGAGCTCATCTAAGAGATGCTTTACCCATGTTCTCGATAGAAGCTAAGGCAGACTACAAGCAGAGAAATCAATAGTGCATCTCTGCGAGCACTTTTGCCCTGAAGACACTGATAAACGGAGAAAACAAAACCTGTAATGCAAATGGTTCTCAGCCGCTTTCAATATTTATTACACCATGTAGTTAGTTGTAGGCTTAGTAGAGGAGCCTTGAAACGAAGATAAAAAGGTTGCTCGTTAGGAGACCAGGCCCGCGACACCTAATTAATTTCTGCTGTGCCCGCGAGAAAGAAACTTTGAACAAAGAGAGGCCGAAATGTCTTCTTTTTGTTTGTTTTATTTCTTGCAAAACATAAAGAAGTGAAGAAGAGGCTTCTAAAGCCGCAGGCGAAAATGGTTCTTTTTACTCTCCTTCGTTCATGCTCTCATGCTGCATGCACGGCCGCACATCTTTCACAGGCCCACACCTGAAACAAAAGCTGGTATAAGAATAATTATCCTTAATAATTTCCTGGATTTTCTGCAGAGCCATTGTTCAATAATGAGGTGATTAGAGAGGTGCCTTGTTATGTGCAAGACAAATCACGAAAACACAAAGGAATTCGTTTTAAAATATCAATCCTCCTCAATTCGAGAAGCTTTTGCTACGTGCGGATTTTGTTACTGCTGTGAAAATGTGTTAGCTTTTCTGGTAATCTGAAATTTTTATTTCTTTATATTCTCATTGCATTCGTTGATTTTTTTTTTTTTTTTTGCTGCGGCAGCGGAGCATCGTGTCGAAACGTCACCATAAGCTCAAAAGCCTCTTCCGTAATTTAATTGATGTTGTTCGGGCTTGCCTACCGTTTCTTGCTAGAATATATGCTGGATGCTAACCCAGCTTTCTTGTTATAAGTTCGAACTCTATTCTTATCCCCTAACCCTCTAGGATATGAAATAAAATCAAACACATCAACAGTAACTGGAAGAAACTGAACAAATTTTCGGAAGCTTCATGGAAGGCAATCAACATGCAGAGCAATATTCCGAGTGTCCACATTGGGGCCATACAATGGTCAAACAATGACGATAATGTCCCCACAGAGAACGCAAACACAATTCCAAGAACAGCCAGCAGCATACCATGGATAAAGAAACAGCAAAGAAACAAGCGAGTGTAATAGCGCACCAATAAAGCCCCCGAAAGGAAAAGACATTCAAAACCAGTCATCCAAATCACACAATGTGCACTAAGAACTAGAACGCGTCACAATACTGAACTTCAAGTTTACTTTGGCTAACAGCAACTTCCCATTATACTAACGTACAGGGTGTTACATCTATAAATGGAACACTTGAACCGCTGCTCTGTTTGCGTTCAAACTTCACACGAAGGTCGTATTTTGGGGTCTATTTTGTTTGACACCGAAAAAAACAATGGTACTTACGTGGTTATTTTGAAAATACATTAAACGATTTTCGCCTATCTGAAAATGGCGGCCAATTTGGACGTGCAAACTGATCTTCGAACGATGGCGCCACCTGGGATATGCAAAACGAAACACATGATGGCGATTCACGGTAGAAAAGAGCCAGATGAGGTAGCAGACGAACAGAAAACATCTTGGGTTGATATCGTATTATGGCCACAGATAGTTGCATAACAGCTCATAGAAATCATAGTAAAGTATTCCCGCGTTATCGCGTTACCTGTTATCTCGTTTCAGATCGTCTGTCGTCTGCTGTGCCAGCTAGGTTACCCCGTTTTCCGAAATAACGCTGCCGATTCCTTGTTCCCGTTTGTAGCTTTGTTCTCGTTTTATTTTTGTTATTCTGTGCGTGCCTCTCTCTGCTTGTGACATGGCGTCATGAGGCCACTCATTGCAGACGCAAAGGCAGCGTGTTAACCTTCAGGGAATGATCTCACGACGCAATGTCACATGCACAGACACGCACGCACAGAATAATAAAAGTAAAACGGCAACAAAATTACAAACGTGAACAAAGAATCGTTAGCCTTGTTTCGGAAAGCGGGGTAACCTGGCACAGCATACGACAGACGATCTGAAACGTAATGACCGATATTGAACAGCGGGAATACTTTTATTGCTTGGTCATGGCGAGTTGGTTCATGATCACTGGAAAGCTTTCAGCTCGAACGTAAGGAAACGAAGGACGGCCAAGAGAAAACACGAACACATTGCTGACTAACAACTGAAATTTACTGAACAAAAGCGCACATATATAAAAGCACACAGCGCGAGTGGGAGTGTCATGGGATGCTCTTTTGGAGCTTCTCGGCACGTACCTGAGATCGACTGCCATGCCATACTATGAACAGAACTACGTACAAAGAGCAAGTATAACCATAGGATCTCGCGTCGCTCTATACATATCCACCTATAATTGGCAGAGGTTGACCACCGCAACTAGGGAGCTCTGAAGGTGAAGCCAGTTTGGGCCATTTCCCGGTCCGTTCACGATTACTTGGTCCTGAGCGCGGAAAACCTGAACGATTTGCAAGCGGATATTCTGAAGTGTTTTGATGACAGCGCCCGTGGCCTAACCTTCACGTGAGAGATGCCGGACAATGTCCACCTCAGGTTTTTTTAACCTAGACCTGCGATTCGACTTTGCACATCTTCTGGAGATTAGAAAAACGGAATAGAAATGGCTCCCTCCCGCATGACTCGGCCATTCCAAATCGTGAAACGACCGATAGCTGTTATGTCCCTGCGCTCCGCCATTGAAAAGTCCCGCCACCACGAGATGACTACGAGCTCCAACCAGCAGATTTCAAGGTTGCGTGACGCGGGCTTCACAAAGAGCATGTTAGCGGCAATATCCGAAAGCCTACTTCAACGGGTGAAAAGAACGAAGAAGCGACAGACACCTAGTGTGGAAGGTACAAAAAGGAATACCGCAGTAGTTCCCTACGTGCATGGTTTTTCGCACAACCGTAAGAAGTCTGCGGCCAGACAAGGTGTTTTCGTTGCGTGCAGTGCACCGAACAAGGCCTATCAATTGGGCAGACGAGTTAACGACCAACCCAAAGGCGAGAAATGTGACAAGAACTATCGAACCGGGTAGGCGAATTGCAACAGCAAAGTCATTAACAGCGTCCCATTATCATGTGGAAAAGTTTTTATTGGGTAAACCAGCTGGGGAAATAATGAGAGGGTCCGGGAACACTCCGCATAATTCCAGACAACGCCATCTGGCCACCTTCCATTTCATTGCCGCGATACTACATGCACCGCACGCGTCGACGACACCGACAATATCGGACGGAAATACAGCCTCCCCGCACGAGAAATTATTAAGGCACTTGGACAAAAAAGGCTACACCTGCGTTAGCAACGTTTCCATTCCACTAACCGTAAAGAGAAGGACGGGCTCCTGGGTGATCCCGTGGACTGATTGTGCCAAATTTTCGCAGTATTGTGCAATGTTTTTGTGTATATATGTATTCTTTTAAGTGCAGAGCACTTGAGGCGCTCGCCTTGTCGTCGTAACAGCTCGTTCGCTGGACCCACGTAGAGCTACAGGGTGTCCCGTTGTAGCGCTGTTGTCGCGGCGTACCCCAGAGGCTTCGAAAGCCATGCGGTTTATATAGTCATAAGTGTTCGAAACTCGTGAACCGCTGGCGCTTGTCCTACATCTCCCTGTTGTTTGCGCATTGAAAACTATAGGTACATTTGATGCATAATATACGTAATTAGCCGGCAGCGCCCGCGTTCGGTTAGTTAGGAACGCTCGTTGGGTTGGTTTTTACTAAGCGAAAAAAGCGGCCGCGCAGGAAGAAAATGGTGCGTTCGTAATGCCGCAGAATGGCTGCAGCCGCGCAAGAAAAAATTACGCGTTCGAAATGACGCAAAACAGCTCCAGCATACGAAGTTAAAGCAAGCACAAAAAGAACAGAACTCCCGCTGGTGCCGTTTCAGGCAGGGGGCGCGTGAGCACTGCGAAGGCGGGGAATTTGAATTGCATGGGGTGGTAGCAGTGAGCGGATAACGGCGTTACAGCCCATTATGGCGAATCACTACTCTGCACTAACGACAGCTTTCACATTGAGTGGAACGGCTTCAATTTCCTTCAGTAAATATCAGTTTTTAGACAGCAATGTGTTCGTGTTTCTCTTGACCGTCCTTCGTTTCCTTACGTTCCAACTGAAAGTTTTTTTTACTGGGAATATTTTATTGGAATTCATATGAGCTCTTATGTAACTATTTGTGACCATCAAAAACTATCGGCACAAGAGGATTTTTGATTGTCTGCTACATAATTTTGCTCCTTCCTACCACGAATCGCCATCGCGCGTTTCCTTTTGCACACCCCAGGTGGCGCCGTCGTTCCAAGGTCGGCTTTCACGTCCAAATTGGCCGCCATTTTCGCATAGGCAAACATGGGTTTTATTTATTTTCTTAATAAACCCGTAAGTACAGTTCTTGTTTCCGGTGTCGAACAAAATAGACCACAAAATGCGACCTTCGTGTGAAGTTCGAGCGCGAACCGAGCAGCGGTTCGCTCCGGCAAAATTTTTAAATTGTTTTATTGAACAATGTTACACCCGGTAATAGAGGTCTTTGAAAGAAAACTGTTCTCAAGAGTGAAGAACAGCACTTAACTCATAAGTTTATTCTCCTATAAAAGCCAGTTGTTGCATTTGGAGTTCGCTTTGTTTCGTTTGATGGGACCGAGACGGAAGTATTTCTTCAACTGCCCGTTCGCGCCTGTCCAGCAACTGCAATCTATGACAGAATTCAACGAGTACCGTAAATAAAAATTAAATCAACAGTGACTTCTCTTATCATCAGCATCATCAGCCTACGCAGGTCCACTGCAGGACGAAGACATCTCCCATTGACCTCCGACCGCTCCTGCCCCGGTTATCTACAGTAGCTACAATCAAACGCAACTATAACGAACCCGGATGGAGCGAATGATATCGAAAAAAATAAATCAGTTACGGAAATACACGCAAAACATATTCCTTATTATAACGAAGTTCACATTTGATATATCGAACTCGGCGTGCCTAGAAGGGCCGCCAAAATGCATGGTCTCGGAGAGACGTTGATTGGCTGCGACCACTGAGCAAAGGCGGCGACTGAGGCATTGCGCATCGTATGGAGCGACATGACGCCCGACATTTTGCGTAACTGTTTCTGACGCGCGGGACTTACGACGGAACCCGCAAAGTCAGTGAGTCCGGGCTGTTACGAATCA
The DNA here is from genome assembly GCA_013339765.2 of Haemaphysalis longicornis. Taxonomy (NCBI): domain Eukaryota; kingdom Metazoa; phylum Arthropoda; class Arachnida; order Ixodida; family Ixodidae; genus Haemaphysalis; species Haemaphysalis longicornis. The sequence goes on from CM023450.1 coordinate 77,671,338, forward strand.
GCCCGCCACTGTGCTTCGTGCAGCACTCCTCAGCTGTGTGGTGAAGCCTCCACTACGTGCGCCTTTCAAGCAGGTCTCCCTGTCGGCGACTCACGCTTGCAGCCGACAATTCAAACGTGTCGCTACACGTCTGGATCGCTGGCGCCTCGCTATCGGCGCGATTGAAACTTCGGCGTTGGCAGACGAGGCACGCTTCAACTTGTCCGAAGGACGCAGAAGCCGCTGCGGAGACCTCCTCTCTCCCCTCTCAGGGACCTAGCACGCGCCGCTACTACCGACCGCTCACGAACTCTGGAAAGAGTGTTGTGCGTGTCTGTGCCGTTCGTGTCGTGTGCACAATCTAGATGGAACGCTTGTTTAACCGTTGGCGCTTTGAGTATAAATAAGACCCCCCAAGCGCTGTAGTTCATTCCTGTTTGAGCAGTGAATCAATGCTGTCACTCTGCTCGAGTCCTGTACTGTAACCTCGCCCGTCGGGGCATTGCTCTTGTCTGGCTTCGGCCCATCTTTCGCCATGAAGTAAACAAGGTAAGTTTGCCTTCGACTTCTGGTCTTCTTCGAGGCAGCAACATTGGCTGGCCGCTTGCTTCACCACGCTACCACACGCATGTCGGAGGCGACGGAGCTCGGCTCGGGTGCGCCTTCCCGTATGCAAAAGGGCCGAGACGGCAGCTCGCCAATGTTCGCGATGCTGTGCCGAAAGGAGTGTCCTTCGAAGATTTCGTGAGTGTTGGCGACGACGTTGCCGTCACTGTAAGTCCCTCGGACGCGGACACGTCAGCAGCCCCGTCGTAATGCTGATGAAAAGCACCGTGGAGGCAAGGATGTCGCGAGTGAAAGCCGTCCGACGCGTAATGAAGTGCTTTCGGCAGTCGATGTCTTCCGCTAATATTTCTTCGATATTGAAGGACACGGACTCGAACTGGTGCATTCAATGTCTCGTGTAAAGAATGCTGTGCTAGTTGACGCTGCCAAAACATAAGGGAAAACAGAAATCACCGCTTTTTTTTAAGAAGGCGGTTAAGGCGAAAGTAGCTTTATTCCATGCCCGAAGGCTTTACAGAAAGGAGTGGGGGTTATACAACAAAAAAGCAAGCGAAATGTTACGATTGTTGCAAAATGGAGAGTTTGAAGTTTGCAGGGTCTGTGAGAGATACGGTGGCAGCGGAAAGGCAGTTCCAGTCCTTGCTTGTTCGGAGAATGAAGGAATCACTGTAGTGGCTTTTTCGGCAAAGTGGCACACCTACTTTAAAACAATGATCGAAACGAGGTGAAATGTAAGAGGGGGAAGAGAGAAGGTGCCCTTTTAAAGATGGATTGTAATGATAAATTTTATGAAAAAGAGAAGGGCGAGAGCATTTTCGACGGAACGATAAGTCGGTTAGGTTCAGAGTTCTTTTCATGGCTGTGACGCTGGCATGACGCGAATAATTACACAAAATGAAACGGGCTTCGTGATTTTGAACGGCTTCAAGAGTGAGAGTTAGGGTTACTGAACCGGGGTCCCAGATGGCGCATGCGTATTCCAGTTTAGAGCGGACTAACGTTTTGTAAAGGTTTAATCGAATATCGTTGTTTGTGTATGGTAATGGCATACTTTATTTTGTTCGTTTTTGCATGCGGGGATGGCGGGGGGGGGGGGGGGAGGGGATCCCAGGTATGGGAAACTCGTAACAATAACCTAGTTATGCGCAGGTTCGGCTATATCGAACTATTGGATATATACAACTAATCGGGGCCATATTGCAGTTCGCTATAATTGGGTTTGACTGTATACCTTTCAGTGAAGCGTTTTCATACGAACTGCCCAAATCGAGGCAGATATGCGAAGTCGAGACGACAGCGATGAATGAGATGAGCCAGAAACCACCTAGGATTGTTTTGATTTGAATGATTGTGGGGTTTAACGCGCCGATACTACACAGCCGATGAGTCGCGCCGTAGTGGAGGGCTCCGGATTAATTTTGACCACCTGGGGATCTTTACGTGCGCCGAAATCTCGAACGTAAGGGTGTTTTCGCTTTTCGCCTCCATCAGAAAAACAGCCGCCACGGCCGGGAAATGAACCGGCGTCCTTTCTCCTAGGAATGTTGGGGAAATTTTTAGTACCAGATCGACTACTTAGAGGAGTGCTGACAAACAAAATGCAAGAAAAATACCTTAACTACACAACGCAGAGCGAATGGAAATCCAGAAGGTATAAACACTAATTTCGGCAAATACGCAACGTTACAAGGAGACAGAAGTAGAAAACTAAAGAATCGCGAACTTTCAAGAGTGGTTCTTTCAACACCAACGGATTATGCCTACCGGAAACTCCTTCGCCTCAATATCCCTACCCGGAAGAGATTCATAGCTATTGAAAGACCAAAACACAGGCATGAGGTGGAGAGTGGTTACCTAGTTTAAAAAAACTCTCCCCCTCCCCACACGCTTCACGAACACAAGTCTATCGGACCAGCCAGTTTATGTTTTGTACTCGAAAGCTATCATGGCACGTGCATAGCTTTACAGGTCCCCGCCGCTTCGGACGGGCTACCCGTTACTTAAAACGAGCGCTAACAAGGTGCGTCATTAGGCGGCTCTACAATGCGTCTGGGTAAGCAAGAGACGGTCCCTTTTCCGAAAAAAGAAAGAACGAGAGGACGCGTCATTACCAGCCTGAACCTGAGGTAAACGGGCAACTTAGGCCGGTAGGGTGAAGGCTCTCGCTAATTACACTCGAGGAACAGGGAGGAAGATTATCCAAGTGCGTGTTTACGTGGGTGATCAGTATAGGCAAGGGGTCCAGCTGTTTTTGCAATGAATATTTTCTTTGTTGCCGACACACACACATGCACTGTCGCATACACGTGCCAGAAACTCCTCCCTCCTGTATTTCACGCCGCCGTTAGCGTGCAGAAAAGCGCGGTACTTTTTATACGCGCCACAGGGGTTCACTGGCCAAGGCTTTGTGCTGCGGAGCCCAAGGACTCGGGTTTGACGCTGGTCGCGGTGGCCGTTTTCCTGCAGGGGCGCGAAGAGATTCGTGTGAACGTTAAAGATCCTATGGGGTAGGACTAATCCGTGGCCCTCCACTACAACGTACCTCTTAGATAGACTTGTGCTCTTATATAAGCTGCAGCTTTGGTGCGTCAAACCTCAACATTTGACTCTCACAATACTTTTGTCAGCATTATGCTCGTATAAAAAAAGGAAGTAGTTGTATTACTTTTTACCTCTTTTTTTTTTTTTTTTTTGAAGGAACAAATCATTTGAGGATTTGCGAAAGCTTCGTGAATGCCTATGTTCGACACAGTAGGTCATCCTTTCAAGAAAACATCAATAAATACGAATGCATCAGTGCAGCTGTGCGAATATTGTAATTACCTGGGCGCGTCTATTAATTGTAAGCAAGAAGCAAAAATTACTGGGCGTGCTTAGAACTTTCCAAAAATGTGAAGGCGAAAGCTTAGTCGGGCCTTCTGTTGCTCTTCTATCGAACTTTCTATTGAAGTTTACGGCAGCGGCCTACCATGCGTGCGTGTGTGAGCATGCGCATCTGCGTGTGTCTTAAACCCGAACCTGAACCGAATCCCCAAAAATTGCGGTTTGACACCCTGCACGCAGCAGGTTGACAGAGCGATGGCGCGGCGGAGCTTTTTTCGCACAAAGACGCAGCAGACGGTGGATGACGTAGCATACGCGCTGAGCAACGCCCGCTCTGCCCACGCGTCACGGTGATGATGATGATGCTGATTGACGATGGTGGTGATGATTGCTAGTGATATCCCCTTTGTAGCGGGGCGATGGCGTATAATCTTACCAAAAAAACTAATATACCTATGTTTTATACTCTGTTTAATACTAGCGCTTCTGTTAGGGCAGGCGCAAAAGACTTGTTAGGCACAAAATACTTATTTTTTCGGTTCCAGGGAGGTAGCTGTCCTGGGCAATATTCCCTCTCTACTTTTCATAGACCAACGTTTTAATCTTCTTTTCGTCGTCTCGGCAGCCTTAAATTCTGCCACTTCTGGAAGCCGAACTTTTCTTCATGTAGATTTCGATGGAGACACTCGCATTCTAGCACTATGTGCCGCATAGGTTAGGTTTGTTTTCCGCAGACCACGCATATACCATCATTTTGTGTATACTTCCCCGCAAACCTCTTAGTTTCCAAGCAACCTTCTCTAGCCTCAAAATGCAACGCATGGCCCTTGAAATTATCGTAGAAATTTTCCTTTCTAATGTCAGATTTCTCAGCCGTGTATATCTCTAACGACGTTTTAGTTTCCATTTTTTTCCTCCATTTATTCGTTTCTATTTGTCTTACCTCGTTTTGGGTTACCTTGGCTATCTTTGATTGTCCACTTTTCTTTCCGTATTTCATCGTTAGCGTATGAAGTTCCTTATATAGTACTTTAGATAAACAAAGCTCCAATCTCAAAGGTCAAAACTCTCCGCCTAAGAGGACTTACGCTACAGCACGATGGAGCGGGCATGGCAAAGCTTCATAACCTGCAAATCACAATTCATCATGTTCTACATGTGATCAGTCGTATCCCCAATCGCCGACATGGCCTCAATGACCCGGATACCATTAAAATTGTGCAAGCATTAATGACGAGTAGAATTACGTATGAAATGCTATATCTAGCCCTAAGAAATACCTAAAAACAAAAACTTCATATTTTGATAGGAAACGCCTACAAGTTTTCTCTTCGTTTACCCCTCACTGCTGCTGCAGACAAATTACTGCAATTAGGCTAGCACAGCACTTGGGGGAATTTGGCTGAAGCCCACAAATCTAGCCAATTTGAACGCCTAAAACTCATCAACACGGGAAGACACACCCGACAAAAACTGGGGTAGGAAGTTTCAACAGAGAATAAGGGTAAAAAACGCACTCCTCTACTTGTCAGAGAGTACATCACTGTCTACCCGATTTTAAAGAACATGCATCCGATCTACAACAAAGCACGGCGTAAGGCAAGAGTTCAAGCTATTTGAACTGCATACTGAAAACGGCCTCACGTTAGGTACGCAGACGCATCTGTATACACCACTCGATTAAGCCACGCCGTCAGCAAAGTTAATAACCAGGGCTGGATTTATCTTCTGCTTCTATACCTACCTAGGACATCGGCACGCCAAAGAAGCAGCCATTGCCCTTGCAGTTACCACTGGCGAAGAACATGTCAAGGTCATATCAGACACCCCGACTGCGTGTCTAAACTTCCAAATTGCACGCATTTCATCAGCAGCTGCAAAAAATTCTACTTGCCCAGACTGATTTCCCTGACATTTTCATCATATGCGTACCGGGTCATTCATTCCTGGAAGGGAATTAGGTGGCTCATGCCGCAGCCCGAGCTCACACACACTGGGCGTGTCCTTCTGGGATATAAGCCAGTCCTTCCATGAGCCCAACACGAGAAATTATCCCTAGAAGGCACACGGACATCCTGGCACATTACCGCTTGGGACGAAGAACCTTTCCGCCTCCACATATCAACATGTCTCGCGAAGACATAGTCATCTACCGACAGCTCCAGACGAACACATTTTCACATGGTACATTACTGCACTCGATATATAGGGCATTATACCAGGGTGTCAAACCGGAACCGAACGTGAATCGAACCGTACCGAAAACCAGAACTAAAGCGGTATTTTTGCCGGAAGTGAACGCAACCCGAATCGTTATTTGTTGAGCCCGCTGAACGCGAACAGAAACTCAACTGAAAAAAAATTCGCAGTGGCTTAGCTCGGCTATGTCAGGATATAGGCAGCGTGAGCTAAGTTTCAGCTGGTTATTTATAGCTTTCCTGGTTGTCTAGGATTAACTTGATTATAATGCTTACTGCTCCTTCAATGACACACATACGGTATACGCATCATGTGACGCATGTATACTTATAAAGCGGCTCCGGCGCAGCGTCACCAATCGCCGCAGAGCTAAGCTGGTTCCACAGGTGCGCGCCGGTGTTGCTGCGAAACACGAGCTATAGGTTCCATACCCGGCCACCCCTCGCATAATCATTAAGTGGACCAGGCCGCCGCGAACGGAGGTCGGCGAAGGCGCTGGGCGCGTGGGGTGTGTGAGAGACGCCGGGCAGCGAGCAACGTCCTAACAGGACAAATTGTTCACATGCTCCGCCGAATCACCACGAAGAAGAGGGATAAAGGAAGCAGACACACTACGGCTTGTCCAAGCTTTCATCATCTCTCGCATCAATTACGCCATCCCGTATGCGATCCTCTCCAAAAGCGACGTAAGCAAACTTGATACACTCATTCGGAAAGCATATAAAACAAGCACGTGGTCTCCTCATCAGCACGGCAACGGACAGACTTCTCAAACTGGGAGTACACAACCCTATGTAGGAGCTCATCGAGGCTCATTTGGTAAACCAGCACCACCATCTAGCGACCACAAGAACAGGACGCCAACTTCTTGGTCGGCTAGGATACAATACCCCAGAAGAACAAGGCAATTGTTCCATGGACATACCCACAACCAAAAGGCAAAACATATGTGTGGCTCCCATTCCACCGAATATGCACCCTCAGTTTCACCAAGGAATACGTGCGGTGAGAGCACAGGAATTAGATATAGTCCGTGGATCCCACCCCAAAACTGTGTATACGGACGCTGCGGACTACGCTCGCATGGATACGCTGACAGCTGTCGTCACCACATGCACCGAGCATGTCGCCAGTGTCACGCTTACTGGAATCAACACCACCCAAGCAGAAGAAGCAGCCATCGCTCTTGCCATTGCCAACACCTCAGCCGATACAATCATTACTGACTCTCAAGCAGCATGCCGAAGCTACCTACGCGGAAGAATACCAAGACCAGCTGCAAGAATCCTTCTCCAGCGGCCCCCTCAATGCAAGTTCCGTCTGGTTTGGGCCCCTGCCCACTCGTCCCTTCGCGGCAATGTCATGGCCCACATTACAGCCCGAGAATTAGCCTACCGGGCACCTCGAGACGACTGGCTTCAAGCGACTCATCCCCTAGTAACATACCAAAGCATTACACAGCACTACAAGTTGAGTCGGCAAGAATATCCTCCTGCCCACCCGTTACTCACCAAGGAACAGGAACATAAACTCAGGCTTCTGCAGACAAACACGTTCCCACACCTATCTAAACTTCACGCCATCAATCCCACCCTCTACAGCGCCACCTGCTCACACTGCGGTGAGATCTGTACCCGCTACCACATGGTGTAGGCCTGCCAGAAAAACTCAAATGTCTGCCAAATCCCCAACCCTTCCCATGATCAGTGGGAGAGAGAACTGGCCATCTCCAGCAGCGAAACTCAGCTTCGGCTGGTGGAACGTGCGGAAAAGGCAACAAGCTCCAACGGGATCCTGAAATGGGGAATCCGACCACGGGCTCCCCCCTTTTTTTCAAAATAAAGTCTACTCTTTCTCTCTCTGTGCGCCGTGTGACGTCACTGCTCCTCGCGCATGCGCAGCACGGCTCTCCTGGAGCTACGCGAAACTGCTCAACCTCGGCCAGTGTAGCTCACGCTACAAAAGGAAATAACGGTTACAGTATGACGACGTAACGGTTCGACCATCCGTTGTTGATAATGCTCAGTGAATGCCCTTCAGGCCTTTTTTTTTATTCACGTACCATCAATGTCGTACCTGCTTGTGCACTTTCCCATCCAGACCACTTAAACACTATCACGCCCTCTTTGTGGAAACAGGGGAAAGGAATGAGCACTAATGGAGCAATGGTGGGTTGGTGCTGGTAGCGCAGCAGAGTGAAAGCCTGACCAAACTAAATGTCGTTCTCGGCAGCTTGCACGTGATATGAAATTGACTTTACCCTTCCCTCGCTGCGACTTCATTGGAGCAATTATACTGACTGTAAGAGTTCTCCGCTGCGCAACGGGGAAGGCCCTCACCCGATGTGTGCAAATGCCTTGCATTTCATAATTTGTTTAAAAGGTCCACACCTGGGAAGTGTAAATAATTGACAAGTGTGACCGCACGAGTTGATTGATTGATTGTAGGGTTTAACCCGCCGACGCAACGCAGGTGAGGAATCGCGACCGTAGTGGAGGGCTCCGGATTAATTTGGCCAGCTGGGGATCTTTAACGCGCACCGAAATCACGTACACACGGGTGTTTTTGCTTTTCGCCTCCATCAGAAAAGCGCCCGCCGCGGCCGGGAATCGAACGCGCGTTCTCGTGCTCAGCGGCACAACGCCTTAGCCACTGAGCCACCAGGGCGGGTGACCGCACGAGTTGCTCAGTGGGTAAGCCGTTTACGGCTGACCACAGTTAGGTTCGATCGCCCTCCCACGCGACCGTTTTTCTGAAGTAGATGGAAAACGAGAACGCCCATGTGTCGAGATTTTGACCCATGTTAATATCACCAGGTGGTTTAAATTAGTCTGCCGACCTGCCACATAAGTTGCGGCTCGGAGCAGAGGTGTAGCACAAGCCATCAAACGCGCCGATATTTAAAAAAAAATGTGTTTACACAGAAAAACAACAAAAACGGAATGGTACATCACGTTGTTTTAAAATATTACCCGAAAACGGAGCAAAATCAAATAAGCAAAACACCAAAAGGTCGATATTCGTCTATACTTTTCTTTGTCCGACCTTTCGCAACCAAACGTCATCAATGCGAACGAAGCGAGTGCCATGGTCAGTTCTTCAGGATGGTAGAGCGGACAATTTCCCTTTCTTACAGATACCAATAATAAAAGATAAATAAAGTGAAACTGTTTGCGTAAAGGGCGCACTCATTTCTTTTGCAAATAACTGCATCCCTCGACTTTGTCTTGGAAGGAAAAACAGCATAAAAGCTGATGAGGCAGGCAGGAAGGCAGGCTGCTACCCCACACTGTCTCATTCGTCCAGCACTTATCCTTTCTGCTTGTCCTGTAGCTTTGTCTCTTTCAGCTCTGATTTTTTTTTTCGATGGTGCCCTTTTACTGACTGCCCCACTAGCTAGTTTACTTCTACTCCTACTGGTTCCAGAGGGGAAGTGCTGCTGTTGACGAATTAAAGCGCGTCTACCCAAAAAAGTTCCATCTGGACTGCCAGCCAATGCCAGAGCATCCCGGACTAGGGACTCCCGCCACTGGGCGGGTGCTTTAAAAACAGCACCAGCTCTCGTAAAATAAACATTTATTCCTCCTCCTCCTCCTCATGCTTCGCGCATCAAAATACCCCTTCAATCTGTAATCTGTCATAAGATTCCGCTTTGTACCGTACGGAATGATGGCCGGGGGATAGGTGGTGCGATGACATAGTCATTGTGACGTACACATCTGGTATAGCTATAGCGAAATGAATTCCAGTGGTCAGAGCACTAATGCAATGACTGCACGTTAACTAAACCTTACTTTTAGCCGAATTGTGGCTCACATCTCCGAGAAGGTGACAGCTAAAACGATATTCTAGGTGACCAAATAATCTAATTCACTGGTAGTATTTACGTGGCTGTTTTATGATTTTTCTGTTTTGCTACAACTGATTAGAATTGTGCGCTATTCGTATATTAAGCGCTGGTATTTAAACGCGCCAGTACGAAGGCCTAACTTTAAGGCTTCAAGGTTAGCGTGATGGGTGATTCCACAGAGACGATTTCGATCTCAACAAAAAAAGGAAAGGGTAGACAATCTATCCCACCGTCATATCTCTTGGCGGTTGAGCAACGCTAGGACAGCCCAAAGTCTGGGCAGTTAGTAGTTGGTAAATCGTCGCTACTTTATCTCTTTTTTTAATAGCTCGCCCAATTGTTTAAAGTTTGCTTTGAAACTGCACCACTGTCATTGGGGAACAGTAGCATTTTGAATTTTTGTTCGTATTTTGATTTGACTGTCGTTTTAAACTAAACTTTTTTTCTCGCTTAACTTATAATTCAACTCACCGAGCCGGTCGGGAAACCAGTTCAAACTTCCTAACCGGTTCGGTACGTGATATTGTCGAACCGGAACTGAACCGGAATGAAATGAATTCGCTTGAACCCGAAGAGTAACCGAACCGGTTTTTTATTTGTTCGACACACTGCATTATACACATACAATTATAAATTCTTGCATCGAACCATGCACTCTCTACCACATGGTGAGGGAGTGCCGCCACACACCTTCCCTAGGCCCTAATCCTAGGCCTTCATTTGAGCAGTGGGAGCGTCGGGTGACCATCTGTAACCAGGATCACCAACAACATCTGGTAGACCGGGTGAAACAGGCCACCAAGTCCCAGGGCATTCTGGACTAATGAGGCCCCCACCTGGTGGTCAACCCTACAACACTGACTGCTCGATTAAACGTTTATTTCTCCTCCGCGTACGTAAGCTGCTTCGTCTGAAACCCTCGTAGCTGTAATCGACACTGGCCGATTATCTTGAGTGCGTATGTGAGAATTGTGGGTAGGTATGTCATCTCGCAGCCAAATTCAATTTGGAAAATCAGGTGGGAAGCAGCTGACGGCAGCTGTTACCGTCACTCGCCAATCCACCTGATGTGTGTATGTCATTAACTTATGTAATCAACCCTAACGTTGGTAAGCTTAGCAAAGAGCTTAAAATACATGCGAAGTAACGCCAAATTCATTGTACGTTAAGCTGCGGGCACTGGTTGACGACAGCAGACCTCGAAATGTAGCGTTATGGCAAAACGTCGTACCGTCTCATGCCAATGGTTACGTCGGTCTGCCTCACACTCGCGTTTTCAGCCGCAAGACCCGTCGCAGCGAATGAAGACGTCAAATCGGTACCATAGCCGCATTCGCAGCCAATGCATACTGGCGTTCGCGGTCACATGAAATGTCATGTCAAAGCTAACGGTGAGGTTAGGCTCGCCCGCGTGCTCGCGACCAATGGAATAAGAATTGTGAGATGGAGGGGGTTGGTATATTGACCTCTCAGACAATGTAATTTTGGGTGCCATCGTAGTCTCACCGTGTACGCCGACGCTGGGTTTTCGCAGAACTGTGCGGCTGATCACAAAGACGCTGATTCGTATCCCCACCGCGGCGGCCGTCTTTCTGATGCAGCGAAAAGTAAAAACGCCTGTACGTTCGAGATTTCGGCTCACGTAAAAGATCCCCAAATGGTAAAAATTAATCCGGAGCCGTCCACTACGGCACGCCTCATCGCCTGTGTAGAATCGGCTACGTTAAACCCCACAACTGATCAATCATCAATCAATCAATTTCGCAAAACGGGCCGTGTAATGCTTTCAAAAAGACGGCCCGGCCCGTCATTTGCCTGACGCACAACGCACGGGGTCAGCCATGACGTCAAAATTTACTTCGGTAAGGACGGCAGACTTGCGGGATGCTTCTAGAAACTCTGCACAAAAACAACGAAGACATCGAGGTAGACGGGGCACGTGTAATGTCTTTAGAGTGGATGGCACAGTGTCCAAGACGTTTTGGAAGATTGCTTGTTCCGTTCATAGCTCCAAAGTCATCAACTTCAACTCAAATGGCCCGTCCAACTTCGTAAGCGGTGTCTTAGGGTATTCTCTTCTGTCCACTTAATTTTACAGTAGCCGGGTTTCAAGTTTGTCCAAGAAATGTACTTCGCCTGGCGGGAATGGTCTAGGCCGTTGTCGATCCGTGGTCAGGGGTACATGCCTTGATTTATTTTTTGTTCGGTCGTTAGTAATCAACGTAGAAGCTTGTGCACCACTATTTTTCCTCACTAACACAACCGGGGTAGCCCTGGGGCTTTTCGACGGCTGTTTAAACAACTCTTCCCTTTATTCCAAAAAGCTCCCCGCTCATTTGAAGACGTCCCGTAAAGTGTCTTTCAGGCCGGTCGTTCTTTGTTTTCTGTGATCGTCCGGCGTTTTCAAGAGGCTGCTATATTTGACCAAGTGGAGAAGTCGTTCTTGCGTCTGCGTTTTGAGTGTTTTTTTTTTTTGCAATCCCTGGGGAGATTTTTTTCGTCTGCACTACAAGTCACTATTATTTCTTAACGCTTTCTGATAAAAAATGTACCTCTTTTCTAGGCTTTTACTCACCGTATCGACGTCGTCGTACAGAACATCGCATTAAGGTGAAGGACCCATGTGAAATGCCGCTTCACGGGACGAAAGCACCTAGAATAGGGACTTGCTGCAAAAAACTGAAACAGATACATCATCTAGCGGTCGGGGAATTGAAATCGAACGACGCTAAAAGGGAGTAATTCTTGAGCCTCTTCCGAGACGAAGTAGGCTTAAATTGATGTTGATGTTGACTGGGGGTTTAACGGCGCATACGCAACGCAGGCGATGAGGCGCGCCGTAGTGGAGGGCTCCGGATTAATTTTGACAATCTGGGGATCTTTATCGTGCGCCGAAATCCCGTACACACGGGCGTTTTTGCTTTTCGTCCTCCATCAGAAAAGAGGCCGCCGTGGCCGGGAAACGAACCCGCGTCCTCGTGCTCAGCAGCACTGCGCCTTAGCCACTGAGCCACCGCGGAACGGGTAGTAGGCTTAAATCAGTATCTTATTACATAGAAATGTAAGGACACAAACAAATGATACGACTCAGGAGAAGAAATGAAGCTAAGCCCGATCAGGTTGTCACTACATTGTACACTCTCTTTGATCTTCCTTTTCTAAGTTATTCATATTTTGCCAATACTTGTTCTTCGTGAAACAATTCTTTCTGGCCTTCCATGACGCTGGACTAAGGTTACGGCAACCCGAACAGCACATGGGCTCCTGGGCTGAGGAATCACTCTCTCATTATTGTGTAGTGAAGTGTAACAGGCTCCTAAGTATGTAACTGGTCCCTATGTGAATAAGGTTTCTCTCTCCCTCACCTCCTCTCTATCTCTCTCTCTTCGGAGGTGCCGTACGAACCCTCCGTAGGCAAACCAGAAAACCAGGGGAACGGTTTTCCGATATTCCGCGAGCTGCGCTGACGCAGTAATGGTGTCGCACGTGCCCTCGGGGCAGGAAGGACCATTTGTTCCCGAGAAGAGAACGTGAGTAGCCCAGGCGCATTAGGTGACCGGACGGCTTGCTGCCGAATCGATACTCAGGTAAGGAGGTTAGCGCGGGACAATGGTCGCCATTATCCCTACGGGAAAGCGCGAGTAACAAGGAAGCTGAAGTGGCCCCTCAGGATGTAGAAACCTAATTCTACGAATACGAGTACATCGGGCCACACGCCCACCTTCTTTGTGTATATGTGTTTGTGTGTCAATTTTCTCCATGTTTCCGTACTCGAAAGTGCCTGTGTATTGTGCTTGTCGCCTTTAATTTGGGCATAGGCCTTTTCCCTCAATTTTTCTGCGTAAAGCACTCCTTCTGAACGGTACTGGCCCACCACATACTCCTAATGTGTGCACGCGAATGCAACTCCAGAGCGCTTACCCACATACCCACACACCTTGATGTGTGGGTATGTGCACTTTCCTGACCGGACAGCTTGCGAATGTAAAACGAAATGAAAGAGTGTTCAAACCCGCCTTCCCGCCAGCGCGCCGTATCCTAAAAACGAAAGTTAGGGTGAACAATAAATTATTTTTGCATTTCCTTATTTATATAAGTACATATAAAACACCCTTGTTTGTTCAGACGAATAAGCCCCGTCCAGTCTTGCTTTATACCATCGTGTTCAACGCACTTCACTCGTGTAACCACTGACCAACAATGTACAGTCGGGTGTGTAATGGTAGCACTAACGTCAAAACTCAGCACTGAACGAACTAATTTTTACTGGAGCATCGTGTGCCCTTGGAGAGCCTTTATTGCGTGTCGGCGAAAATTCGCGCCGTTTATCCGAGGGGAGAGAGCAACCGAAGAGCAGGGAGCGGCAGAGATGGCGCAGATAGAGTTACCGTGACGTCGCCCCGAGCATAGCTGCGATGCAACACTCGTGCAACATACGGCCGCGCTGTTGTAGCAGCAGCGTCTCTTCGTCACCCCCCTATGTCCGAGGCCTCCGTCCCCCGGTGCATCTCAACGTACAATGGAGCCGAATAGGTGCAAAAGAGGACAGAACAGGAATAATCGGGACGAAATGCCTATACTGGTGGAAAAATGAAGCAGGGACGGGCAGCCAATGCAACCGTCAAAGCGATCAAATGTGACTGTTTCAACGGTTAGAACCTTGGTTAGAACACACAGCATGGTTGGCGCAGTGTGCGAGGGGAGTGCCAGAATCGCCGTGTTGGGTGGTTCTGAAATCGGAGCACGCCGTTCGCATCGGCCCGAGCGCGAAGCTCAAGAGGGAAAGGAATGAGATGCTTACGCATTGTGACATTCGTTTTCAAGCCCTAACGGCTTTTTGATTGTGTTACCTTCAGTGTCTTTAGCGAATTTGGAGAAATAAATGATTGGGAAGGATTTGCTTTGATTATCCACCAACAGATCTTCAATAACATTTTTCTCCACTCTCTGCAGCGCTCATTCAAATTGTTTAAAAAATGAGCGAAGGTTGGAAGCGTGTGCCTGGGTACGAGAAAAGATCTAGGAAGGATCTTTTTAAGGGTTAATCAGGCGGTGCGCAGCACTGGGATTAATCAATCACATAAGACTATTGACCGTGAGAAATCATTCGTCTCCTAATGATATCATCACTTCCATTTTCACGAGCTTCAGCTCCATGTTGAGGCCTCCGGGGACAAATGGGAAAAGGGCAGCATTGTGAGGTAGAATGCTTCAGAACGGACAACGGTTCACACAAGCACACCACCAGCAGCGCCGCGGGCTATGTAACCTGCGTTTAGGGTGCCTCGATCGCATAGCCTGGACTTGGTACTACAGAAGCAGCGTGGCTGGACGCGTCAGCACGCACACAACTTGTCCTTTCTATCGTTTTTGCGGAATTAGGCATCGGTTAAGCACAGTTGGCGGTATATGTGCCGATTGCAGCATCCCGACGCAGTAATGGCGTTGCTAGAGCCGTTAGTGAGGACAGTGTCTGTATTAATTTCGTATTCGCACTTTTAATTTCCTTCTTTTCGACTTCGTTGAACACTTCGTTTAGTTTGTTTTTGTAAAAGCTTCTCCAGTGCGTATTTTGAACGTAAACAACGCAAGTATTCTTGGTCGGGCAGTGATGTTCTGCCACGACTTTGCCGACGAATCCCATTTCGCTAAGCATCGTTGCCACCTGTGAGCCATCCCATAAATCCCTTTAGTATGGAAAGATTTTGCTTCTAAATACCTCGTGTTCAACTTATTTATTACGGCATAAATGCTTTCTGCAACGTCATCAGGTCCGTTGGCGCTGAAAGCGGCTTCAAAAAAGCGACAGCAAATAAACAATGCCCAAACAGCGATACCTAAAAGCTTGCCGGGGATCATCAAGTTAGGTTTCGTATATGAAATTGGTACGGTAGCACGTTCTTACATACAGTCTTTGTCAGAAATTCCTAGGTTATGCAAACTGCCAATAGGCGGCGAATAATTCGAATAGACGCTTACCTCTCAAGTGAGACGGAAATGTTTCATGCCAGAGAGCTGCCGGAAGCACCTTTATTATCTTACTGTAGTAAAATGTTACGTTTGCACTTGAACGTTATGCTTCGCTCTCAATTCTTGCGGCACAACAAATTTCGCGTCGCCTAAAGAATGTGCACAAAGGCAGCGCATACAAACGACTTATCGTCATCATCATCATCATCATGACAATCAGTGGTGAGTAAGATGCAAATCCTGCCTCTAAGAAGAAGCAGGTCTTACGGAGCCAACCAGAAGACAACTTTGCACTCCTGCTTCCTACATGACACAGTCACGCAGTGAACAGTAGACCAATGCCACCGTCTCATTCCTCTCAACAGGTGGGATTATGATTTCTCTAATCCTAAGGGACAGGGATGTGTCAACTAGTGGTATGAGGAGTGATGTAGTCCCCCCTCTTCACAAGCGCAAGAAAAGTTCGAGTACATCTTTGCAAGTCTTGGGGGTTCTGGATGCGAAAGCATTATGTCCATTCGAACGCCACAGACGTTTTGCTTGCGCTCCGCGTTCTAGAAGGGCTTCGTGTTCCTGCCGCTTCTGACGACCTGCTTCAGAATCCACTTCCACATTACGCTTTCAGCGGCTTTCGTCTCTCTCCTAGGCCTTGCTCTACTCGTTACTGCCGCCATGTATTGAAAGCGTTTACGATGTTGGATTTTGCTTCCTGTCTGTTCGATGCTTTTTTTTCCGCCCGCCTACTTTGTTTACGGTGAACAAGTGTGGATGGCCATGTTTCGCTGCTGCCGATTTAACGACGGTGCAGATCACAGCGGTCACTGACGTCACCGTAGCCGCTTCGTTGTAGCACTGTTTGAGCGGTGGAAAGCTGTGAACTTATCTGCCCCTTTAATCTCGAGAAGCAGCTGGGACTGCTGAGAACAGTGCTCCAGAAAGGGCCGTGGTGACGTCACATGCAAGCGATGTATTGGACACCTGGCGCAATGAAGTACTCCAAAGACGCATGGTCTGGGAGCCGTTTGGCTGTTACAGACGCCGACGCCAACGGCAACGCCGAAGCTACCTTTTTTCGCTCAATGCGCCATGTGTTGCTTGCGCATTGCAACAGGCCGATATCATTGTGTACGAAGACACAGTTAGACTGGTAACTATGATAGCTAGGACAGGCGCCGTTATGTCCGGCTCTGCACCACCAGCGCGTATAACAAGAGTGCACAGTCTACCAATAAGTCATTCCCTTTTTGGAGCTCGCTGCTGGTCTTCTTGCTGGTCATTCTGCGCGCATGCGGGCGCACAGAGTGACCGAAATTCGGCGGCTCAGTGGCTAAGGCGTTGTGGTGCTGAGCCCAAGGACGCGGGTTTGATCGCGGCCGTGGTGGCTGCTTTTCTGATGGAGGCGAAGAGCGAAAACGCCCGTGTTTCGAGGTTATGGTACGTGTTCAAGACCTCTAGGTGGTCCAAATTATTCCGGAACCCTCCAGAACGGCGCGCCTCAAAGCCCAGTTTTAACTCTGGTGCGTTAATCTCCACCACCAAATAAAAATTTGCAATGTTCTAAGCAACTCCAGTGAAAGAGAAATGACTGTCCCTTTTTTATGTATACGATAGCCTAAGTTACACTGAGTCACTAACAAATTTTAAAACAAGAGTGTCGCGCACTGCGACAGAAAACAAAGAAACATGCGTTTGCTCCTGTTCAAGCACCAGCTGTATCCTCAAAGCCGATGGAACAAGATAAAGCAGAGCATGCGAACGTAAAATAACAAAAATCTTGTTCACACTGAACAATGCACGTATGTGGGATACGACGTTCACTTTGGGCGTATAATGCTCTGATGGGTAACATCCTGCTGTGCATGCAGACATGGGAACTTACCGTCTCCTGGTAGCCCCCGCGGGACTCGCAAAGTAAATATCGGGTCCAGACTAGTGGACTACATAAGTCATTCGCATTATTCAAGATGGATACATATGTGGACGGAAGCGGGGGCCTTCCGGTGCCGCCGTAAGGTGCTGCAGAATATAAACGAGGCGCAAAAAGAAACCATTTAGCGGACACGATGCTCGTCCTGCGCAGAGCGCACGCCAGCGGCTCGTTAAGACAGCGCGATTCGTGAACCGCACCTGCTTGATCCCACGCTATGATACAATTTATTGAATTTCCTCTGCCTTAGACTCGGAGCACACTTTCGCATTTTTTTTTACGTTTACTCAAGAGAAATTGGATAGTGTGCTGAACAGCTTCCACCGATATGCCACTCTAAACGTGTGTGATCTGATACCCGGCTTAAGGTTGCGTGAGGTTCTGTCATTACCTCTACGTGACGATGACTCGCGATTGCATTTGCTCCAACCTTAATTTTGCCTTGGGACGTGGTGATTGTGTTAAAAAAATACCACTTGCTGGTACCAATGCAATCAGTAAAACAGAACAGAAAAGTGTGGGCATTTCAGAATGTCTGCATTTGCAACTAATGAGTTATATTCATGACCTGCTCACGTGAAGTCAATGTTTAGATTTCCAAACGTTTAGTTTGTCTCAACGACGACACGCCTTGGAATAAACTGTTCTTTGTAATACACAGTGAGAACGATTGAATCTAGGCGTTCGCTGGTTGCAACGTAGAGCATGTAACGCAGCTTCAGTTCACTGAAGTAAAGAAAAAAAGGTGTGTTCCTGTCCCGCACATGGATGCAAATAATGATGTATAGCAGTCATTTATTGGCTGACATTAGAGCCCTCTTTATATCCATAACTTCCAAAAGTCCCGCATAACGCAAGAATTCGTCATTCACATAATGTTTTATCATGAGCAACAATACTGTGCAGTAATGTCACAATGTTTTACTGTATGCGCTCACAGGGGGAAAATGGGTGTTAAAATTTTAGAGAAAATCATAGCAACTGAACGTTTCACACTAAATTTCTGAAACCACACTGTTTCGAATCGTAGCTAAAAGTAACTTGTGCAGCCTCGCAGTTTTAACAGAGAAGTTCGCAAATGTTAATTTTTCGTGTCCACAGTTAAAAATACCAAACAATTGCTTAGCGCTCGTGTGCGCGTGCCTCGCCACGGCCGCCCAGCGTCCCCGGTGCACTTTTGTCAAGCCAAGCGTACCCACCTAGGGGGATTGACCACAATTGGCCAAAAGAAGCTTTAGCGTTCGCCATAATCGTGGGAACAGTTGCTCGGAACGAGAAAGACTCCAGCGTTCGCAGTTATTGTGGCGACACTTGCTCGGAACGAGAAAGAGGCGCCATAGCGTACGCCACTCCATAGCGTACACCGGCCCATTCCTAAGGCCGGGGGGGGGGGGGGGGGAGGGGGGGAGGGGGGGAGGGAGCGTATATGGTGATCAGGTCTCACTCTGCCCCTGCCGTATACTCTTGCTCCTTCCACATGTGCATGCCGGGAAATGCCGGATTCAGTACGCGCGTGGTTGCTGCCGCAACAGAGACTCTCTTACGCGCAGAGTGAGACCGTCAAAGAATCTGTCTTTCGTACATGAACATAGACTGCGTTGAATTTTCGTGCGCATTCAACTTATAGAGGTCGCCATGCATTCTGGCCATCATGTTCTTTTTCTTCTTTTTATTTTCTTATGTGAGCCTGAGCGCGTAAATTTGAGGAGAGACGGAATGCTTAAAACTAAAAAAGAGCCCATTGAACCCCCGCAAAGAGGTTGCAAGTTTAAATTGACAAGGTTGCCTCCAGGCATACCCAATGAGAATGTGTATATGCATAAGCAAACAAAGGGACTGCCAGAAAATTATGCACGCAAAATGACGTGGATTCTCCAAAGACAAGGTCAGAATAATGCAAGTGAGTCTGGTTGAATAAAGTATAAATGAAATCCGGGAAGGATTCAGAGAATGCCGCTGAACATATTACGCAAAATTAATGCAAATTCTATTTCGAAATTCAGCCCTGTCTTGTTGATGTTCTTTTTTTTTGTTGGCGCTTTGCGTTCTTAGGGGTAAATTTGCACATTAAAATTCCGACTGCTCTTCTATAACCTAGAGATTGGTTTCACATTATTTTTATTTTGAGCTCAAGGTATCTTGGCGTTGCTTTTTGAGGACATTAGACAGGTATTTATTTGCCCCATTTTTTGTACAAAGAAAGATATAGGGCGACCGTGTTATAGAGCCCTTTCTGGGAAAATATGGCGTTGGCGTCGACGTTGGGGGCGTGGTTACTATGGATCTGAAAATCGCATTGGCTGCGACTTAGAATACCCACCTACAATCCTTAATATATATATAAATACCCACACAGGTCGATTGGTACTGATGACGCGAGCTTCCGTGAAAAGGTTGCGGTAGATTCATGAATACTACTTCGGCCGCGACGTTAATATACTCACCCACATTTTTCACACAACCTCTGAAGGGGACTGGTGAAACACAATGAGAACAGCTGTGAGACCCATACCACTGCCTCACCGCATTCCCATTTGGCGGCTATGTCAACATACCCACCTACAAAACTTGCATACTACCGCAGCGGGTGTAGCCCGTAACGAAAGCAACGGCCAGCAGAAGCTCACGACCTATTCAATAACTCTAATTGGCTGCACTCATATCACACTGACTTGAAATTCTAGGATAGCCGCTCGACGAAAGTGGCATGTAACATTGACAGTTGCCGTTGGTAGCCCATGGCTGATTCATATGAACGATACCGATTGCGTGAAATACAGATAGAGTGCGTGAAATACAGAACAAGGGAGAAGAAGCTTTTTGTCATTGTTACGAACTCGCTGTGTTTACCACAGATTCAGCATATATATATAGGCTAGTCATCCTAGACACGAAGGATACAATTTAGTGGCTTGATATGACGAAGATTCTATCTATTTTCAGTTGAGGTTGAGTGCCCAGCTGTGTTCAGCATCTTTAAATGGGTAAACCAAACCACACAGTGCTCCTTTGAGGGTCTCTGTGCGTCTGTGTGTGTGTCAGTGCGTGCGCGTGCTCGTGTGCGTGTGCCTGCGCGTGCGCGCACGTGTGTGCGTGTGCGTGTGTTTGGGTTTGGGTTTGCGTGTGCATGCGCGTGTGCGTGCGAGTGCGCCTACGCGTAGTGTGTGTGTGTGTGTGTGTGTGTGTGTGTGTGTGCGTGCGTGCGTGCGTGCTGCGCGTGTGCGTGTGTGTGTGTCAGTGCGTGCGCGTGCTCGTGTGCGTGTGCGTGCGCGTGCGCGCACGTGTGTGCATGTGCGTGTGTTTGGGTTAGGGTTTGCGTGTGCGTGCGATTGCGCGTGCGAGTGCGCGTGCGAGTGCGCCTACGCGTACGTGTGTGTGTGTGGCGTGTGCGTGTGTGTGTGTCAGTGCGTGCGCGTGCTAGGGTGCGTGTGCGTGCGCGTGCACGCACGTGTGTGCGTGTGCGTGTGTTTGGGTTTGGATTTGCGTGTGCGTGGGCGTGCGAGTGCGCCTACGCGCACGGGTGCGTGCGTGCGTGCGTGTGTGTGTGTGCGCGTGTGTGCGTGTGTGCGTGCGTGCGTGCGTGCGTGCGTTGTGCGCGTGCGTGCGTGTGCGTGCGTGCGTGTTTGTGTGCGTGCGTGCGTGCGTGCGTGCGTGCGTGCGTGTGTGTGCGTGTGTGCGTGCGTGCGTGCGTGCCGGCGTGTGTGCATGCGAGCGTGCGAAGTTTCGCCCTTAGCAACGTAGAAAGCGAGACGAGACACTTTCATTAACGTTTTTTTTTTCTCTCAAGCCGAAAGCCTGATTTTAGAGCAAACCATCCTCGTTTGAGCCCAACTCAGTGCCTAAAGCCCGCCGTCGTGGCTCAGTGGCTCAATTCCCGGTCGCGACGGCCGCTTTTCTGATGGAGGCGAAAAGCAAAAACGCCCGTGTGTACGACATTTCGGCGCACGTAAAAGATCCCCAGGTGGTGAAAACTAATCTGGAGCCCTCCACTACGGCGCGCCTCATCACCTACGTTGCATCGGTGCGTTAAACCCTACAATCAATCAATCGATTTGGTGCCTAAAAGCAGAGCACAAGTCACGTTCAATGGAAGAACACAAATAATTTTAAGCTTTCATGTCTAGGTTACCTTATGAAATGGAAGCTATGATCAACGTTCTGGACCACTCAAAAACGGTAAAAATGTCTGAATAATAAAAGAAACCAAAGAAATCGAGTTCCAGAAAGCACTAATGTGATTCTGCCATGTTCTAACATAAAATTCTGTTTTTTATTGATGTCCTCCAATAGGGGCGAAAAAGAGTGTGTCCAGGGCTGTATACAGGGCGAACCAGACGTAATCAACACATAGCCTGTAAATCCGCGCACGGAACCAGCAAGGGTTTCTGATACTTAAGTGTTAAAAAAACTCTAAATGAGGTGGCCTGTACCGACGGTTGTCAGTAGCACTAGCCACGAAACTTGTAAAGCCTCTTCGCATCAGTACCCAAAGAAGCAAAGCTTCACCAACGTTTCACGCGCTGATCGCAGTGTCGTACCTGGAACTATCGGGAGTGTGTTTTTGACGAGCTTCAAATATTTTTCATTCTACTCAATGCAGGTCAAAGGTTAGCGAAGCGTTACAAAAGTACAACACAAACCCGCGATAACCAGTTATTTCACAAATTAAGGAAGAATGCCACAGACTTTTCTACATATTTATTGTACAGGCAAAAGACAGATTATTGATCTTCCCCGTACACATGTCCTAAACACACCCAAAGCTGAAATAGAGAAATTGGGGCCACGGGTCGTTGACTAAATGAAATGGGATCAACACGCAATGGTGGTGACAATGCCTCACATGATGACAATGCCTCCACACCAGCCAAGAAGAGTGTCATCCAGTTCATTTTGGAAAGGTTCGGTGAAAATAAGGCAAGCATTCACAGATGAATGGGCTGTGGAGCATTGATATTTTTGGTCAACTGTGTCTACGTATATGTTACAGAAGTGGTTATGAGCCAGAGGCCGCGTTCCTTTTTTTACCGGGACTACCATTCGGGTGCGTTTGTCTAAAACAGACAAGAAGGGGTTCTTTCGGTTTATGTCGGGAGTGTTTCGATTACAGGAAGCCGGCATTCTTAGCATAATGCTCGTAGTCTATAATACTTGGCTAATCTCCCGCAAGTGTATATGAAATAAGTGCGTTTTGTCCAGGGGCTGGTTTTATCGACGGGCGGGCACGAAAATTGTGCCATCTTCACCCCACGCAGTGTCGCTGTAAAAAATATCATCAAGTTATTAACATCAAGTTTGCTGGAGACATTGCGAATAGATGACGTGGCACTGTACCTGATTCACTGCCTCAAAAGCAATAAGACATAACAAAAATCATGAACCATTCCAATCTATGTAGGTGGATGACCAGCGAAGCTGATCAGCACGCGGCACGTAGGTGACACGGATTTTGAAGAAAGGTAGGAACTCAATTTATTCTGAACCAGAAAATTTGGACCGGTAGATGAAACTCGACGTAATGACAGAGTCGCGTTATTTACCAGTTTTGAAATAATTTTCCCAGGAAAGTTTCAATAAAAGAGGTGTTACAGCTGTTTTCTCTAAAACTTACCCCTTCCGAAATACCCATGTATTTACAGAAGACAGCAATTGTGGAACATTTACAACTTCAGTGCGAAGTAACTAAACGGGATAAGTAAATTGAATTCGCAGTAATGAATGATTAGTCTCATCAGTCAATCGTTATTTAACCGTTTTGGGGAAAGTTTTTCTAAAACAATCGATACAGCTGTTACTTTTTCCTGCACCTTTCGCGACACAGTTGGCTTTGCCGCAAGGCGCTTTTACTCACACGCTAAAAATCCATAAAACCTAATAAACATAAAGGTACTCTTTAAATGAGAGACCTTCAAGTACAAATAGCACCGTTCGAATGAATTCGGTTCATGTGTCTAGTGTTACATTAAGTGCTAATGTAGTCCCGGCGGGTGGTTAAACTATACTCAGGTCTTCCAGTGACAGGACCACGCGGTAAGGTTTGATATTATCCGTAAAGTGTGACAGTGTCGCAATGGACATGATCATCAATTAAAGGCAAAAGATCACCACCGATAACATGTCATAGCAGAACCGCCAATACCGCTGCAAAGAAGCCGAACTGAAAACCATCACAGTGGTGAGTGAACACCACACGTTCTGCACGTAAGGTAAGTAGAGAGACCTCGTTGGCAGTATGAAACAAACAGATCGATGACAGCATCGATAGAAACGATTATGGATTGATAAATTCAAACCATAGGTCGGCGTACTCAGTCGTGAGTACACTAATTTGTACTCCTTTGTACTCGAACTCATGACTGGGTACGAAGACAAGTCAGTACAGACGCAGAATAACAAGTGAGTACGATGATGAGTGAGTACACATGTGAGCACATGTAGTCGCGAGAACAGTACTCATTAGTACTACTCGCAAGTGCGCGTACTCGGGAGTACAGTACTCGTGAGTTCATGAACTCGCGAATTGTACTCATGAGTACTCTACTCGCAAGCACAAATTAGTGAGTTTGGTCATGCACTCGAGTCCCGATGTGCGTGCAGGGGTCTCACGCATATCGCGGTGCCCCTTAAACGAAGGTAAAATGAAGTGTGAAGAAGGAAAACTGTGGCGGTCTTCATTCCCTCTTCGGCGGTGTTTCCTCTCTCGGAAACTGCTCGTCTCGAGTTGTCATAGTGAAATCCGGGGCAAGCATGGTTGGTTTCGCTACACTTTCTTCGTTCACACTGTTCAAAGGGATGGGCGCGGAAGGCTGCTTCAATGTTGAACGCACGCTGAAGCCACTCTTTCTGACTCTTTAGAATCGCTAAGCAGGGGAGCTTCTGCCTGTTTCAGTCAGGCAAAATTATGAAAAGAAATAAGCGAAAACCTTCCTGTGGCGGGCGATGCGAGGTGCTGTTGCCTGAGTTGTGCAAGCCACGCGCGCAGTTTCTCGATGTGGTCGGAGGGGGCTAGGGCAGAAAGCATCTGGTCTGAGAAGAATTCCCCAAGGAGGCACACTGTTGAGCCGTACACCGTTAACGCTGCGCTGAAGCCGAGGTCTTCCTTCACCGTTGAGCGTAGGCCAAGAAGAAATCCCGGGCCATCTCCACTACCCTGAAACCTAGGGAGGGGGCAAAGTATGCAGTGTATAATGTATTCAAAGTTTGTAATACCCTAGTTACATGGGCACACGTAACCATGGTCAAGCAAACCGTGGTTGGACAAAACCGCAGTTTGCTGCGTCACACAACATGCGAAACTGCGGTTATCCTGATAACCATGGTAAACGCATAACGAGCTTGGCATACTCAGGTCGGTCGCGCTAACTGCAGTCACCGCAGCCGCAGTGTTTAAAATCGCGCAAGTCAGTTCGGATGCAACTGGCAGCGCATTAGTGGAGGCGAAAAAAATCACCTGGCGTACGGAGGAGACGAAGGCCCTCACAGAGCCTAAATAGCGGGCGCCCCAAAGCTGGCAGCTAAAGGAGCTTGCGTTCCTTGCGTCGCTCTTGCAATCAGCGCGACTGCACGTGACCACGACAGAAGTGAAAGCTGCGGCTCGTTTTCCGAATCCTCGATCAACTACGACAATAGCTGTGCTAATGTTTAAGTTCCACGCGTCGTTCATGAGAAATGGCAAAGCAGAAAATCACGCCAGCGCTTTCAGCACTCGTAAACGATCTGCGCGCACGCCTGCCTTGCCTGGAAACACGTCGGCGCTCCTTGCCCGCACGCCCCACGAAGCGGTTCGAATTACCCCAGACCACGGTAGCAGTAGCTTGTTGCCGCTCTTCGAAATCAATCCGATCGCATAAAAGAAGTTCGACATGCGAGAAAGTGGATGTTAGGTTCGTGAAAATGTTTACTATGAATTATGATTCGCAGTTGTAGAGACAGTGGCGTTAAAATATCCACCGTGATGCTAAGCTTAAAGTTCCCAACACTGAGACGACCCGAGAAACTGAAGCCGGATGGGATCTGTTGGGGAAGCCACTCTCCTAAAACTCTCCGCGCAGTGCCACTGCCCCTGTGTCCTTTGCCGTCCCCCCCAAGCCCCCAACTGTTTTCGATATTTCCCCCCTTTTCTCCCCAAACCCCTCCCGTATGTGTTTTATTATATGGGAAAAGGGGTTTTTTCAATTTTAAATTTGTACGCTCTAAACCACGGGGTTTATTGGGGGTCCCCCCACCAAGGAATTCCGGTGTAAAGCCAAAAACCCTTTTGCCATAACCGCGGCCCCGAATTTTAAAAACCCCAGTTAGACTCTACTGCGGTTACTTCCGCCCTTAACAATGTTTATTTTGTCTTTTCTTCTTTTCCGCACGGCCGCACCTTTTTATTGTGGCGCCGGGGCGAGTTTGGGGGTTGGGGGGAGGAAAGGAAAATTTTGGAAAAAGGGCCCCGGGCTTCCTAAAAAAGGGGGCCCCCCCCCGTTTCCCGCCCCCCCTCTCTTCATTGAACCGGATTTAAGCAATTAAATGGGAGACAGACGGACCGTAAGTTGTTTCGAGTCACACGCCACAGCATGCCAAGAAGAATGTTTGGCGTGCTTCGCGACGGAATTTAGCAAATTTTTGTATTAATGCAATTAAAGCCTTTCCTGCATTTCAAATCAGTTTAAATTACGTTAGTTGTGTTGAACCGGTTTTATCCATTATACACTTGTTTTTTTAAGATCGCAAGGAGACCCAACTGGTACGGGCACGAAGTGTTCTCTGGCTCTGGCTTAGTCGACTCCATAGACCTAGTGCAGTGCCTGAATGCAAATGGTTGATTTCGAGAACAAATTAGTAGAAAAACTTTTGAATACGAGTGTATGTTAGTGCCGATTGAGTACAAGTCAGTACACATAAGTACGGGTGCGAGAGAGCACAGATTGAGTAAAAGTTAGTACAGATTGAGTACGAGTACTGGTGAATATAGCTTGAGTGCCAATAGAACGCAGTACAGATTGAATACGAATCAGTACAGATTGAGTACAAGTACCCGTGAGGACTAATGAGTTTGAGTACAAGTGCGTGGGATTAAAAATGGGTATGAGGGGAGACAGCACGAGTGAATTTGAGTTCAGAAGAGTTTTTGAATCTTAGTTTGAGTGACTAAAGTGTGAAGGAAAAAATTGTGATTGAGTTTGAGCGAGTTTTTTTCTGTTTTGTCTACCTATAGGTTAAAGGTCCTGCTTGAATTACAATTATTTGTTCTACTTGTCGACAGGTAAGCACATGACCACTGAAGTCATTTAAAAACCAATCTAAGCAGGTTCTTGCTGCCATCGCTTCCTTTTTTACGGGGAACGTTTTTTTTTTTTAAGTCACTTCCGTCTTCCTCATTCGTGTCTTCATGCAGACACGAATGAGGCAAGTTCATATTCCAATAACAACTTTAAGACTAAGTCGGCTTAACCGACATGACCCCGTTTGCCTCTCTCGAAACGACATGCTACAGCCTCTACATCAGCAACTTCGCTTCTTTTTAGTAAGCCATACGTTACTGGAAAAACATCTCTAATGCTTTAAGGAAAAGACAACTATGCAGTGAATGGCAGCGTCAATTAAAAAAAAACCGTACCGTAATGCCCCAGTTCGCATGACTGGGTTCCACGGCAGCCCTTCCTTTGGGGGCGCGTCTGAAACCGACAACTATTTGCGGTGACGCCAGCATAACAAGGAAAGCTGACTTCGAAGTACGGTCTACTCCACTGTTTACGCGTCTGTATCCGACGCTCCCCGTTCGCGCTTCCGTAACTTGCAAGTCACAGCGGAAAATCCAGCGGTGTCGGCAAAAGATAGCTTTAAAAAAAGCTGTCATCTCTTCAGGATTTTCTGTGATATGTGACTATACAAAAAGAAACTTCAGCACCGAGTCAGAGTTAGAATGGCTTAGGGAGCCTACATGCGCCGCGCCTAAACGACGAAGGCGCGGCGCATGTAGGCTCCCTAGAATGGCTGGCACTGCCGAGCCACCCATAACCGTCTCGGAACTTTCTTTGCGTCCGTAGCCGACGTGCATTTGACTTCCCGCTTTATTGTGCCCGTAAACCTCCTTCCTCTGCTTTCACTGCCAGTGACCTTGCGCGGTCGCTTAACGCTTGAGATATTTTACGTCTTTTACTTTTCCATGCTTTATATGTGTGCGCTTGTACAGACATTTCCTCTTTTATTTCGTGATTAATCGTCATGTCCTTTCTGATTCCGCGTTCAACCGGCCAACCCGACATTCTGCTGGGTTTATCGTCTCTTTTACGTGCGGAAATAGCCACTATCGCCTCTTCTCTCTCTTTTCTCGGTCGCTGTCTGATGTTTCTGACCGGCACGTCTCTTAAATTATGTGTTTTTGTTTGAAGTAGTGGGGCGATCATTGCCAGTATCAGGAAGGTAGAAATTACTTTAAACGTCGGAATAGAATGGAATGTACAATGAGCTGTGTTTTCCAATACCAGTTGCATTTGAACAAAAAGAAATAAGAAACACCCTTTTATCGTCTAAACATGCAACCAGTTTCAAATGAAATTAAAAACTAAATGTTAAAAAAATTTCGGAAAGTTTTTTTTTTGTGGAGACATCACAATAGTCTTCGCAATAAAACGTCTTGTGAGCGACGCTCGATGAATTTTAGGTTAATGTTGTGGAATAGGTGGCGCGACATCGCGAATAGACACATCAGGTTTCGGAAGTAGAGATTAGGCGTAATTTTGAAAGGTTTGCGCGTCTTTTGTGCTCATCGCAAAGCTCCTCGTAATTCAGGTCTTAGTCAAATCGGAAACGAAGGAAATCTTACGCTTTGTACGGGCGACGAACTTAAACACCAGACTATAAACTGAACCCCTCCAGCGTCAATCAGTGTCAGTGCTTCAGCGCTGGGCATACGTGTCTGCTCCAACTTTTCTTCATTCTTTCTTTTCTCTTTGTGCCTATTTTTCCTTTCCCACGTGCAGGATAGCAAACTAGGCTCTAGCCAGGTTAACTTTCCTGTCTTCTACACTCTCCTTTTCTTTATTTTTTTTCGAAGACAGCCCGACGTTTTTAGGGATGTTGTCGTTCATATTTGGCTTCTCGAACGATTGCACGCAGTGTATGCTCTTCACCAGAACGTGGCGAATCGCAAATTGCGGCCGATACTTTTTTTTTTTTGATTTCGAAAGATGCGTATAACATATAAGCGTCACAAACAAAATGATACCGGTGATTGAATCACAGTGATGTTCAGCTGCCATTTAAGCCTTTAAAGATGGAATTCAAGTAGTCAACACAGCTACTCGTAAAAGGTTTAAGAGTAAACAAACTTCCAAATTTTATAACACCTTGTTCCATACACTTGCTTTGAGATTTGGCGGCGACGTGACGCAGCTGAAACCGCCGTAGCATGTACAAGGAACGACAGCCTGTTTTACACCTTCTAGCATGTTTTTTTTTTTTCTAGGAAATTTAACAAGGCAAGATGTAGAGTTTTAAGTCGCCAGACCAGCCGGAAGTAAACGCAAGCATCGACTAGGTTTCGTTGGTCTCAATATTGGCCCCTTAACTTGTAATTAAACCTTTTCAAGCTAAGACCTAACATGTCATTGTTGTTACGAAGCCCACAAGCGAGAAGAATGTGCGACTGGCTAACATTTTCCCACCGTGAGTTTCGGGCAAGACCGGAAAGGCCAACAGTGCGCGGGAGCTGTATAGAACGAGGTCCGCCTCGCTTGACGCCTGTATCCCTTTTTCTCGGATTATGTCGAGAGTGCGTGGTACGCTAGCCTAGAGGTACGCACCAACAAAGAGGGAAGGGAGAGGGCCCGATACGTAACAGTCGTTCCGCAACTCCCATCGAACGTTAGTAGCGAAGCCGTTAGAGAATGCGCGATTGCCGCTAGAAGCCGAGGTGGCGAAGAGAAGAGGCGAGCAACGGCTGAGAACCGTTGCAGTTGACGTATTAACTAATCGAATCGAATTAAGCATCGACCCTAATCGACAATCCCGGACTTGATGGG